>JAAIXJ010000151.1:0-24123 GCA_013403705.1 Heliconius hermathena | reverse complement strand
ACAGTAGTTAATATGCAATTATTACAGTTATTTTACAAAGAATATTATGAATCCTTCAAATCAATAATTTAACATTTAAGGCTGTTTCTGAACGAGTAAATTAAATTATTCACTGACATCAGCACATTTAACAGAGTATATTATATAGGTAAAAAGAACATAAAGTTACAAAAATATATACGTGTAATAAATAATTAGCTTTATGTATATTTTATAAATATCAAATATCAACAATGGTCGTATTTTTTTATTTAAAACAATCAAAAATTCTTTGAAATCATATTAGAAGTCATTATAGTTGTCAATCAATTCTGCTTATTAAATCAATAATCATGTATCTTAAGCGGGCGAAGCCGTGGGCGAGCCGCTAGTAAACAATAAATAAAAAATATATGTATAGATAATACGCTGAGCGGTTTTTGAATAAGTTCGAAATTATTAGATACAACTATTTACTATTATAAAAGAATCAAAATGCAAATGCTTAATATAACTTAAATAAACCGACACATTGTTTCTACATATATTTTTCTTGGCAAAATGCGTAAAGATTCTCTAATTTGAAGTCAGTCAAAAATTGAATTTATCGATATTACTTTTAACATTTTATCGGCGCTCAAAGTAATAGCTATATTATAATTATTATAAGAAATCAAATGAAACGCATAGTACATACTTAAAAAAGGGGCTTCTCTTGACTTCCAAGGGTTTCCATCATCAGATCCTGAATTTGTGGTAATGGCACGCAATGGAAAAGTACGCTTTTTCAAATAAAAAATAATATTATAATTTTTAAAATCAGTCCACAAATTACGGACAAATTGACGGACTAACATAAATGATCGGCTTAGGGTGCAGAGGGGTGTGCACTCCTGTCTGTCGACCAACAAATATAATTCAGAAGCGGGGAATAGATTACAATTCTCGTCTTCAGGGCTCAGGTACCACTCCCCAACAGTTCGCCACAAGCTGCCCCGCGGGCTTATTATTATTATGTCGTAGGTATTATAAACTAATTTATGCAAGTAAAATCGGCAAGGCCACTACATTTTGACCGACTCCACTAAAAAAATTAGGTGTTCAATTCGACTGTATTGTTTTAGGGTTCCGTATATCAAAAGGAAAAAATGGAAGCCTTATGAGATCACTTTGTTGTCCGTAGGTTCGTCTATAAAGAGCTCATGAAATTGAAATTAATATTAAAAAAATCAGGTCTAGGGTCCTATGGAGCACAAAAAAATCCAGCTTCTATATCAACACAATAAAAAGATATGAACTCAATAAAAAAAAAGTGTCAAAATAAAAAATAAATATAAAAACTAAAAAGATAAATAATATTGTAAAAAACAAAATCCCTCGAGGTTTTTCTGAAATTCAAGCTTAGCTTAGCCAGAGCCCTTTTATCTGACACCACACTTACCCCTCGTTCGCACGGGAGACAAAAAGTAGCGGCGTAAAAACCCGGCGAAAGAAATTTTATATCGCGTACAATTTGCCTGTTCATACGAGCGATTTTAAATCACTTTTTATCCGTCTTTCACGGCAGTAAGACGTGGAAATGGTTAAAGCAAAAGTACTAGCAGTATCGATTTTTTAAATAAATAAATTTGCTTCACGCTCTATCTCATATACAGCAGGGTAGGCAGAGGGAACCTAGTGTTAAGACACTCCGTTCCTCACTTTCCGCCGAATTCTGGAGGCTTTGCGTGCTGAGTGGCGGAACTTAACGCCGCTCTTTGCCTCGACAGCAGAGTGAAGGAATAGAAATATAAACTTACATAATTATTTCATTTCCTCGAGTGGGGACCGAACCTACAACCGCCGTGTTATAGTCACATCTTTGTGCCCGTATAGTATTTAGTCGATAATAATTAATAGTAATCTATATTAATTGTAAATTTAATGTAATTACAATTTTATTTTAGAAATAAAGATTTTATATTATAATTATTATATCTTGAATTATTTTCATATGTTTAAAAAATAATGCCGGAATGACCGAGGACCGATTTTTTTTGTAAATTATATTTTAAAAAATTAAAAATTATATTTAGATAATAATTATATATTGAAAAAACAAAGAAAAAAGGGGGAAAATATAAAAAAAAAGAAAAATTACCCTCGACGCGAACCAAGGTCTTCTGCTCGTGAGAACTCCCGACTCCCCAGTTGAACTATTATAAGTACAGTACAAATTGTGAAATTTACCTTTGTATTCTAATGATATTTTGTAGCCGTTTTAGATTTTTTAAAAACATTGATAATACGTCAAATAACATCGTTTTCTAAAAATGAAATCTTACTAGATCGATTTATCGCTCTCTAAAAATCAAATTATTGGAGCCGTTTCCGAGATTCATATTAGAGTTGCTTGCCTTCGCGGAGAATTACAGAAGTTTCTCGTAAAAATATTTTTTTAGTTTTAGTTAAAGTTTCTGTTTTATTATCATAGTTAATCTTTATTATATCTACGTAGTGGTACCTGCTACCAAGAATGACATAAAACTGGTCCTTGATCAAGAAAAGGTTAGGAAACCCTGATATAATGAGCAATTCGGGATTTATCTGCGACGATATCGTAGCCACGTTCCGTTGCCATAAATTCGCGTACGACCACTTTGAATGCTCGCAGCGTACTGACCGTAATGCAAGCGACTTTTTGTCTCTCGTCAGAACAGCAGTAGGGAGTTCCATACGCCCTATTTCAGTCGCCGGGCGCTTGAAATGGAGCAGCGCGCGATAAAATTTAGCCGCGATTTAAAATCTCTTTCGTGTGAACGTATCCACGTGAATGCATTGGTTCTATTGAAACTACTTTTTGTCATACTACAAAAAGTCGCCGTGCGAAGAAGGCCTTAAACTAGCGGCTTCAATACCAGATTTTGTTCTCCTTTTAAGACTATTATTTTTTAAGATTTAACCACAAATGTATTATATAGTTTTCTGAACTAGTACTACCTGTAGATCCTAGTTGACAAATTTCATAATTAAAAGCCAACCGGAAATACCCTATTAATTTTGCTTCTCTTTATAGTGTCAAAATACGCGTCATTTGCGATTTTTTTTAAAGTAAATATAGAAATACGATTATTTTAAGAAATCATGAGGCCTAGATCTGAGTATATACTCGTAGTTTTAAATTTCAACTCGAAATCTCCAAGCCAAGTTCCTGAGATAAAGGCTCTTGACAGAGAGACAGACATACAGGGTTCCGTACCTTTTAAGGAAAAAAGGAACCCCTATAAGATCACTTTATTGTCCGTCCATCTGTGTAATACTGAGCTTGATACCGACAACCGGCTCCAAAATTATAATATACTTATTTAGTTATTTGGCTTCTTTTTGTTCAAAATTATTTTTAATGCCTAATTAATATTTGTATGAAATGTATATTGACAATAGAAATTTCTTGTTGTTTACGCAAAACAATGATGAAAGTTTCTTATGAATGACTATATTATAACAGTTTTGTTGATGTGATTATATTAATGGAGCGCTATCTGTGTTTTGTCTTCTATACATAGCCTGATTGTAATAAGTGTATTTATAATATCTAAGTATACATATGTGTAAGTTATTCGCAATAGGCCACTCGTGGCGCAGGGACACAATGTGTGACTGTAAACGCGACTGGTTGTGGATTCGATCCCCACTCGAGGAATAAAATATTTATTCATATTTATATTTTCATTTCTTCGCTCTGGTGTCGAGGCAAAACACGAAGTTGAGTTCCGCCACTCAGCACGCAATGCCTTCAGAGCTCGGCGGAAAGTGAGTAGATTCTGTCTGCTTAACCTGTTGTGTTAGGGATAAAACGTTAAGAGGATTTGATTTAATGTTTATTTAATGTTAGGTATCAATGATTCTTTGTGCAATGTCGTAGACTTGTTATTACCCGACTGCAAAGGAAATGTTATGTTTTTCGCGCGTTACATAATTGAGGTATCATTGGATTTGTCTTAGCAGCCCAAGTGTTAGGTGACGTCAAAAAAATCTAATATGGCGGCTACGCCATTTTACCTTTTTATATTTTATTTATCAGTTTCACGCTGTATCTCTCATATAGCAGGGTAGGCAGAAGGAACTTACTGTTATGACACTCCGTCCCCCACTTTCCACCGCATTGCGTGTTGAGTGGCGGAACTCAACGCTGGGCTTTACACTATCTAAAATCATATTACCTATTAACAATTTGTTAATAGGTAATATGGATATTATAAAAGGGTTGTTTTGTAATACAGTTTAAATATCATTGTACATAAAATAAGTGATAAATTTCATATTTTGCTTTTCTTAACAAATCACTTTAAAGTAAGATATGATTGTGCAAGAATATGATTGTGCAAAGTCGAAAAGTGTATAGGTCAAAAAGGTTGTTTATCTTTTATTTATTGCCAAAAAAACGCAATACTTTTATGTAATCTTTTGATAATATGTTTAATGTTACTAATTGGCTTGTTTTGAATGCAATTCGTTAATATAATTACCCAATTATATTTTAAGATAATAACACAAAAAATATATTAAAAGAGTAAAAATATAACAAAGGGTAAAAAAATATGTTTGTATATTGAATATAATTAATTATGTGTTTTTTTTCAAGATTATTTTATTTCTGTAAATGAATGTGAGATGCAAAAAATAACATATTAGGTACTATCTTTTTTAATAAACATTATATTTAAATTATGGAAATATTAAATATTTAATGTCCTCGAGTGGGATTCGAACCCACAACTTGTCGCGTTTACAGTCGCACACATGTGCCTCTGCACCACGACGGGCCTAATCTGTTAGTGATCATAAAAATTATACAGAGTGTTTTTGTCATCACCATTTTAAATAAAACCACAGTTTTAACTAACTTGGTATCTATTAATAGCTGCGTCGCACGAAATACAGGTATGGATAAACATCGTAAAATTAAAAAAAAATCATACGTCTAAACTGTTGAGGTATCTTAATTAATATCTTTAGGTAAGGGTTTGAAATATTTTATCCTATATGCTGCTCCGGTAAAAGAAGCGCAGACACTTCCACCCTGTATACGCAAGTAGCTAAAAATATTTTACTTTTAAAAAATAATAGGATAAAGCGACCGGAGGTACAAAAAAACTTTTTATAATATAATTGTTTAATTTCTTGCTTGAATATAAACTACGTTGTAACTCTATAACATTAAAGTAGGAATTATGTATAGTATGAATTTAAGCTTTGGTTACAATATATCTATTATAAGACCTATTGAACAAGTAGGTATAACTTTCTAAAGATTTAAAATGTTTAAATGAAAGGTTTTATAATAAAATAACATTGTTACAATAAAACTGAATACAAATTATAATATGTAAATAAATAAAAATACGTTGTTTTAAAAAAATATATAAAAATAGGAACTTTTAAATCAAAAAGATATGTTTAGTTACGTATGTATTTACATCAATATGTACATTATATACAATTAAAATTTTTATAATCCATTGAAATTCATATATATGTATTTGCTTTTTGATTTAGAAATTATTCTATTTTTTTCTCTAATCTAGAAAGTTCTTAGATGTAAAAAAATAACATGACCTTTACATACTAAAATATAGTGGGCTATACTACTTTTAACTCTTCAAACAGATTATACATAATGAAGTTACTGAATTTATATATATTTTTAGCTATTATTATTAAGTACAATACATATTTAAGTATTTTAATACTTTAAAATATTTAAAATTATTTAGAAATGATTTGGAAATGATTTTCTAATAGATAATCTAGTTTAATCTTCAGTGTCAGTCACATTTGCCTCTACTTTTAACGATATTTACAAACTCTCGCATAAGTTACATATTATAATAATTATAATATGAATTTACAACAATAAAATATAAAAATTATTACAGATTTACTATTATTATTATACCGAGTTATTTTAAAAATTCATGAATAAATAAAAAGTGTACGAATTTTAGGTATTCAATCAATTAAATCATTAATTAAACTGCAAAAATTTAATAACTCTACAGTCTATGGATGTTAAGAAATGGGTCATTTTATCAAAAAAATATATATATTTGTGCGCTGTTATATATATTTTGTCGTGAATAATCACAGCTAGCAATTAAATAAAAAGAGTAAACCAATATTTTTTTATATACTATATTATAAATAAATATGTATACTTAAAAAAAACATTGTTTTAAAATATATTATAATAATTAATTTTCTTTTATTAATAAGAGTCAAATGCCATTAAAATTTTAGTTATAATTTTGGGAAATATTACTAATAAATTTACTATATGATGCTAGTGAAGTGAAAGTGATACCTTTTCAATGTACAGCTGTAGAAATAAAGGTAGCGTTGCCTGTGTTCGGTGGTATCGGAGGTATCGTTGGTAGCACTGGCGTGGGGTAGATTCGGCAAGTTTCAGCAGGAGGGCCGAGCATGCCTAGCAAAAGATATGATACAAGAGACCCTGAGAGCAAGCCTCCATTGTAGGACAACGTCATCATATTTCCTGAAATTTGGAATATCCAATTGATACCTATTGATCCTTTTTACAACAAAATTACGTGCAGTATTTTGACGGTTTGATATAGAATAAATATTTATATGCGGCCGGTCGTGGCGCAGGGGCACAAAGTGTGACTGTAAACGCGACTGGTTGTGGGTTTGATTCTGACTCGAGGAAATGAAATATTTATTTAAATTTATATTTCCAATTCTTCGCTCTGGTGTCGAGGCAAAGCGCGGCGTTGAGTTCCGCCACTCAGCACGCAATTCCTCCAGATTTCGGCGGAAAGTGAGGAACGCAGCGAAGCTGATTTTATTTATAAGCAAAAAAATCTCACGTTTATGTAACCAATACCAAATAACTTCGTGGCAAGCTACAATTCAACAAGCAATAAATTCCTTAAAAGTTAAGATTTAGGTCAGACACATTTTGCATGTAAAGAGAACGTGGTCCTAAGGCACTCCGATCGCCTTTTTTCTAGTTGTCTTTTAGTATATATAAACTGTATTTCTTATAGATATTATGAATTTAATAATTTACTGATTTTTTTTTATTATTTTATAACCTAAGGGACTTCACAGATTAAACGTACTTAGGTTTTTGCGAAACTTATATGGATAGTGACGTATGTCTTTAGTCTTATATATTACCAGCTATTTCACGATGTTCCCTTCCTACTCGTGATGGGGCCATAATCATGGGTACAGAGCCAAATAGTCCATTTGTAAAGCCCAGAACCACAGAAAACATAATGGGATACACCTGCAAATTTGAATTTATTTTTGTGTTGATGAATATAAGAGAATTGTTTTGGTATATTATATTGTATTAGCAGAGGCCAGACGTAGTACAGGGGAACTGATAAGTGACTGCAAACGTGACAGATTATGGGTTTGATTTCCACTCGAGGAAATTAAATATTTAATATTTTCATTTCTTCGCTCTGGTGTCGAGGAGACATGAAATGCCTCCAGAAATTGGCGAAAAGTATGGAGCGGAGTGTCTTAACACTAGTCACCTTCGGCCTACCCTGCTGCGGGATACAGCTTAAAGCTGAAAAAAAACCTTTACTTGTTAAAAAATAACCGTTATATGGCAATCTTACTAGAATCGGATATATTTAAAGACATTATAATAAATATTGTTACAGGAGATTTAATAGTTAATAAAAAAAAAAGATATTAGAAATCAATATAAACTTACATCGCCAACTATATGTGGTGAATATCTCGGTGCTGCGCACAAAAGCAGCAGCGGGACTAGGAGCAAACGGAGTCCACTGGCCATTAATAGTTGACTGCGACTCCATTCATAAGGCCAAGCTGCAGCTATCTATTAAAAAAAAACTGGTAAAGCGTGAGTCGAACTTGCGCACTCGTTCACTCGAACGTTCCGATTTTATAAAAGTTTATAAAAAAATCGAATTTAATATATAAAAATTAACAAGCCCATGTATGATTCTTATGTACTAATTTTGTATAAACTTTTATTTAGACATATAAGTTTTTTTATAAGTAATATTTTTTTCTGTACACCTATAAATTTCATATATGAGGGTTCAATTTTTACTTTTGAAATACGGAACAATCAAAAATGAGATCTAAATGGGTGAAATTTTTCTCTTGTTTCTTTTCAATGTTTGTTTAAAAAACCTCTATTGCTTTTTTGTATTGAAAGGTAGACTTTCAACTACAAATTGAATTAACAACGTAACATAATGACACAACAATTATAGTGAAAAATTTACTAAGACTACAATATTTTTTATCAATAATTCTATATATTTTTTAACTTGACCCTGATATGTCGAAGTACGCAAAGGGAACTCCATCTCACACTCCGTCCATTTTCCGCACTCAACGCCGCTCTTCGTTTTGTTACAAGAGCAAGGAATTGAAAATATTAATGGGAATCGAACCTATTTATTACAATTATCATTATACATGTTTAATTTATATACGAGTATAGTTAGGATCAAAATAATAACTTACTTTTCCGATGAAATCGAAGAGGTTAAAAGCTGACATCAGTATGATCGGCATCCACGATCCTAATCTACATGATGGCACTTCAGAGGCAATACCAGGATACAAGCTGAGAGTGGTAAAATATACCAATCCTATAGACACCATGTAAGGGTAAATAGCGCGAGCTACTGCCCAACGTGCCAAAACACCACCTGTGCAGGAGAAAATAGTACCTAAGTTATTGACTGTCGTTCTTGTTGTGTCAATCATCGCTAAAGCTAGATCTATTGGAATTTATGAATTTAAGAATTTATTCATCATATTTAACTATTTGCTTTAGTTCCTCTAAGGCACTCGACAAGTTGTTGCAAATAACTCAGACGTTAATATAAACATTATAAAGAATTAAATATAAGGTTGCGGCCAGTCATGGCGCAGTGGCACGAGGCACTGCAAAACCGACTGGTTGTGGGTTCGATCCCCACTCGAGGAGATGAAATATTTACTTAAAATTATATTTCCATTTCTTCGCTCTGGTGTCGAGGTTAAGCGCGGCGTTGAGTTCTGCTACTCAACACGCAATGCCTCCAGAATTCGGCAGAAAGTGGGGAACGGAGTGTCTTAACACTAGGTTCCCTCTGCCTACCCTGCTGTGTGCGGGATACAGCGTGAAGCTGATTTTATTTTTTTTAATATATAGGGTGGGGCAAAAGTATTTTCGTATTTTTCATACAAAGGAAAATTTTTTTTAGGTATAATTTTTTATATATTCATAATATGTATGTGCCGTCTTGATCGATGACTTGTTGCCATCTTATGGGTAGTGCCATGACCCCATTCCTGAAGAAATTTTGAGATTTTTGATTAAAAAAATCTGACAGATAGTGTTTACAGTGTTCTTTTGAGGTTAGCTTTATGCTTCCTGAAGAGTTCTGCAATGACCGAAACAAGTGGAAATCGGATGAAGCAAGGTCAGAGGTCAAGAGGATGCATCAATACATCCAAGCCAAGCTTATAAAATTTTTACTGCGTGGCTGGCTATATATGAATGCCAGACAGGCGTTGTCATTGTGGAACTCCACGCCCTTCCTATTCACCAGCTCCGGCCGGTTTTTCTCAAAAGATTTTTTTAACCTCATCAGTTGTTGACAGTAGAGGTCAGAATCCATAGTTTTACACGGTGGCATAAGCTACGCACTATACACATAGCATCACTTTGTTCCTTGTCAGACCGGGCCTTGCCACAGTCCGTGGGTCTTGTCTATACTTCGACCATGATCATTTTCGCACATTCTTATCGTAAGTCACTCATTTTTCATCACCCGTAATCAACTGCTTAAGAAATAGTTCGAGATTGTTACGTTTCAATAAAGAATCGGAAATGGAAAAACGTTGCATTAGGTTTCTCTCAGTAAGATCATGTGGTACCCAAATGTCAAGTTTTTTTCTGATACCCAGACCTTCGTTAATGACGTAAAACTGTTTTATAATCAACATCCAGTTCTTCAGCAATGTCGTTGCTGCTAATATATCGATCTTGCTCCACTTTCTCAAAGACGGCACTGATATATTTGTGACAAGGCGTCCAGAGTGAACCTTATCTTTCACACTAAAATTTCCAGACTTGAAACGCTTGAACCACATTTGTGCTATTCTTATTGATACCGCATTAAGTCCATAAACCGCTCAAATTTTATTCGCGGCGTTCGTCGCAATTTTACCTTTTTATAATAAAACTTTAAAATGTACCTTAAACTACATACTACGTACGTATTATACTAACTACTACGTACTTTAAAATGTATTTTTTTCGTTACATACGTTTATTTTGCTTCCTTGAAAAACAATTGAAAAATGGCGGGAACTAATTTTTTTAATTTATTGCATCTTCATGAATGTTACATTTAATGGTCTTAAAACCAGCCAGTTAAATTCAGTACAGCCAATGAGGTTTGACTACTAATAAAACATTCAAAATATGAAAATACTTTTGCCCCGACCTATTATGTGATGTATTAATTTTATTAAGGTATCTTCTAATTATTTATATTACAATTTTTTTATATTACAATAAATTGAACATAATATATTTCATGATTTTACCTCCTCTTGTCTTTGTAAAATGCATTATTATGTATGAAGGTGCTTTAATATAAAAAAAACTTACTATTAAATTCAAGTTAAGTAAAGCAAATTATGACATATGTACATATTTATATAAATGTGATATTATAATAATATAATATATTACGTTTGAAGTTCCTCCACGATGTTGGTCTTTCGGGTGATTCAAAAACGACATCTTCTACTTTATAAGAAGGTCTTGGAGTCCTTAGCGTTGTTAACGGGGAAGTAGATTGTTCTGACGCACTCGGCGGTGACACAAGTGGCACAGGTGCGGGCGCCGTTGGTGAATACACAGGATTTGCGAAACTGAACGTGTTTTCTGCTTCTCCTTAAAACAATGATGAGATTAATAATAAATAGGATATTTTTTTAATGAATTATTTATTAAACATATAATAAAGACATATTTACAAAATACGTAAAGTGAAAAGAAATCTATATTGGTATTTAATACTCACCAGCTCCTGTAGACGGCGCTGGGCTTTGAAGCTTCAACACACCGTAACTAGGTTCACCGGCCTCACTTTCCATCTAAAAAAATATTCATATACGATTGTAAAATTTTAATAGTACAATTCTAAATGACAATCTTATTATATTTGTACATATAAACTATATAAACTTTAGTTGAAAAAAAGATAGCGGAACTCAACGCCATACTTTGCTTCGGCACTATAGCGAAAAAATTAAAATATTCATTTTTATAAATATTTTATTTCCTCGAGTGGGGAATGAATCCACAACCAGTCGCATTTGGGTGACGAATAAATAAAAATAAATAAATTATTGACATTTATTTACCAAAGTGGCATCTTCAGTAGGATTCAGGTGGAGTTGAATACGTCTCCGATGTCGTGACTCATTGGTCAGTCGTAAGTAGTATTGCACGAGTGGATGTTTCATCATGACATGGTGTAACATGGAGTGCCCCAACAATATGAGTATCGAGAACACGAAAAACATAAATGTACTGCGCTTGGGCTGACTGAAACCATATTTTGTGACTATTCGATCTATGGAAACCCAGAAACCAGCAGCGCCTGTTAAAATTTAAAGAGCAAAATAGTTTGAAGGCGTATTTAATGATTGATCTATATTTATAGTTTACTTCGGATCATTTAATATACTCCCGTAAAATATAATATGAAAAATAAATGAAATGAAAATAAATAATTATAGTCAAATTCAATTATTTAACATATCAAACAGCTAAAAATATTTTAGTAAGTACCATTAACATTGAATATAAATATTTAAACTTCTGAGTTTGTTACTGAAGAATATGGTAAGCTTTTATTACTTACTTTCACCAGCCATCACAGCTTGTGTGTATCGAGGTGGAAGACATCCAGTAAAACCGTAATAGGAAGCCTGTTGGACAGTACACCCAAAAGCGACCACTCCTATAGCAACTAAGTTAATCGTATAAGATACACTTAAGGAGAATCCATCCCAGCCTATATTACAGACTGCCACAAAGAGCATTGTTGCAAGAGATAGTAGTATTCCTGTAATAAATAACATAAATTGGACGTATTAGAAATTTCGTATAAAAAAATACTTATTTAGAAAACTTATAAAAATTTTGAACGTAGCGGGACTCGAACCCGCGCCTCCTGGAAACCGACCGAGCTCTGACCACTAAGCCATACGTTCTGGTGAACGTAGCGGGAGCGCCTGGTCGGTTTCCAGGAGGCGCAAGTTCGAGTCCCGCTACGTTCAAAATTTTTATATAATACGTCTTCTAAATAAGTATTTTTCTTTCCTAAGTGTGGAATAACACTTTAAAAATGTTTAAAAATATTCGTATAAAAAATCCTAAATTTAATCACAATAGTTGAAGTGAATGAAAATTTAATTTGAATTTCAAATTTTTTTTAAATATTGCACTATTTGTATCACAATTTTGATTATTTTAATTTATTTTTAAAAATAATATTTAAATATTAAAAGATAAGTATTTCAAAAATTTACGAACCGAAAGTGATTCTAGTATTGTAAGTAAAGAGATCAAGCAGTAGGTTGTTGGTAATGACGGCGATGCAAGCCGACACGATGTACACAGTCGACATATCAAACATGATCGTAGATTTTGGATAGTGATGTTGGAAATAGTCCACGGCCATGATAAAACTGCAAAATGTAAAGGATCGCATCATATAACATCGCATTATTATAAGTTTCTGTAGTTCCTGATGTTGTTGTTATTAAAGATATTAAAGAAGAAATAAAAGAACTTTGAAGTCGATAGTAAACGTAAACGTAAACACAATGGATGAAGTTCGATTCTCAATCGGGACAATAAATAATTTATGATTTTTCACTTTGTAAGGATAAAGTTGAGTTCCAGCATTATCTAAAATTTGGACAGAAAGCGCAGAACAGAGTGACTAGGTTCTTTCTGTTTATCCAGCTATATATGCGAAACAAGGCGTGAAGCTAAAATAAATAAAAATATAAAAATAAAGTCTACTATTACTACTACTAATAGCTTCACGCTTTGTCCCTAGCGGGGTAGTCAGAGAAAGCGGAGCGCCAAACGGTCTCTACATACCTCTTTCGCCTCGCCCACTATCACCAACCTCTTCATACATACCCTCCGGGGGGTCCTCATGCTTTTTATGTGACCTTCCTCCAGTATCTTTGATATTGAGTTTTCAAAGGTCAATCGAGGTCTCCCCCTACCTCTCTTACCACTCACTTTTCCATCATAAATCTTTTTTGCCATTCTTTCATCACTCATTCGTTCGACGTGCCCAAATCAACTGAGCACGTTCTTCTTCATTCTCAAAGTGAAATCGTCGCTAGTACCTGATTTCTGTGTACCTCTTCATAGCGGATTCGATCAGATAAGCTGACTCCGCATATCCTACGAAGAGATCGCATCTCCACGGTATTCACTTGTTCCACATCTTACCATTTACACTCATTTTGCATTCCGTCCTTTCTTCATCTCGTTCAAAAACCAGAACCTTTGTCTTATTTATATAATAAAAAGGCTATTCTATTTAAATACAGATGTTGCATGTAGAGATTTCAAACCGTTGTACGATGTACCTAAATAGTTTCTAATTAGTAGGTATACCTAAGACAGGAAATGTTTATTTTTATTTTTTTAACATTTAGCTGAGTGTAATTGAATGCCTCACGGCAGTTACAAAAATAGATATATTTTAAATTACCAATACAACATTAAAATAAATTATTGCCAAATCACATCGTTATTTAGAAGAGGGTAGGCGTGAAAAAGTAAACAACAGATTTTTCGAGCTCTTTATTAATTATTGTATTTTATTATATTATATTTATAAATAATTTAATGTGACCTATGTGCTTGTGAATAAATAAACCTACCGCTAGTGTTATCTATATATATAAAAGGACTTGTGCTGACTGACTGAGGTAAGACGCACGCAGAGCCGTAACCGCTGACGGTAGAAACGTGAAATTTGGGCAGATGTTTATTTTCATATTCTGGACATCCACTAAGAAGGGAATTTGAAAAATTTTAACCCTAAAGGGATGAAATAGGGGTTGAAAGTTTGTATGGAAAAAAATTTTAATCTGTACCGATTTTTATAAAATTTGAAATTCAGACTCTTAAAAATATTTCATTGAACACGTGTTTCATGGTTTTTAAGAATTCACCCCCTAAGGGTTCAAATAAGGGGTTGAAAGTTTATATGGAAAAATCTTTAAATTGCCACCGATTTTTATAAAAAATTAAATTCAGACTGTTAAAAATATTTTATTGAACACGTGTTTCGTGGTTTTTTTAGAATTCACTCCTAATAAGCGGGCGAAGCCGCGCGCGCCCTCTGGTCCTATAATAAATTCCATCACAATCATTGCATTTTTTATAAAAAAGTCACTGTACCACAACCATGGACGCAATCAAGGAGTCTATAACTGCTATGACTGAGATGTTTGACGCCAGGATGTGCGATGTTTCGATACTATCTATTTAATCGATACTATCGATTATAATATCGATAGTCCTTCTATCGGACTACTATCGATGGAATATCGAAATCCTATCGATAGTCCACTATCGATCGGCAACACTACTTATTGCAATTACACAGTATCCCTTTTCAAATAGTTTAGAATCATATAAACTATGTATGTTTTTAACGTGTTCTTTTTAAAAACGTTACCCAATTCCGATTTCTAACAAAATATATATATATATATATATATATATATANGACAGATATATGTATGTATATATATATATATATATATACACACACATATACATATACATATATAATATTGTTATTTCTTTATTTATTTTTCTGTAATTCTATCATTTGTTTTTATTTGTACTTGTTTGATTTCTGTAATTTTCTTTCTTTTTATATTGTTTTGTTTTTGCTTATTATTATTTTTTTCTTTTTATGTTTTATTTTTGTACAGATTTATTTTATGTATTTTTTTATATATAGGTATAGTTTTTATTAATGATATTTCTTTGTGTTCATGGTGTCACTGAAATGATTGTGTTTTGCTTTTTTATTTCATTTTACATAACTTTTTTTTTACTATCTTGGTTTTTGTTTGCAACTAGCGGGTGGTTTAGCAAATTTACATTTTCTGATCAAACTCCGGCCCAGCATAAGTACTACGCACTGATAAAAAGTGAGTTAAATAANGTTTTGTTTTTGCTTATTATTATTTTTTTCTTTTTATGTTTTATTTTTGTACAGATTTATTTTATGTATTTTTTTATATATAGGTATAGTTTTTATTAATGATATTTCTTTGTGTTCATGGTGTCACTGAAATGATTGTGTTTTGCTTTTTTATTTCATTTTACATAACTTTTTTTTTTACTATCTTGGTTTTTGTTTGCAACTAGCGGGTGGTTTAGCAAATTCAGAAGTTAAAAACGGGTTATCGTTTTACTTTTTGACATTGATTTTTTTTTAATTTTTTGTTTATCTTAATTAAATTTTATTTATATTTTTGTTATTTATTATTATCTTGTATATATATATATTTTAACTTATTTATTATTTATATACTGCTATTTTATACTTATAATGGCAATCAACAATAATATTATACTTCTAATAATTCTTTCCTTTCCTTATCGGCAACTTCCGATGGATTGAGCAGTAATGACAGCTTTCTAAGCCTCCCCACGCTAAGTGAAACATTAGATTCAAACTCCTCAGATGTACTGAAAAAATTTAATATTGTTCATTTGAACGCTCAAAGTATTCCTGCACACGTCCCACATTTCTTATCTTCTTTCAATAATAATAATGTCCATGCTATTTTAGTGTCAGAGACATGGCTAAAACCATGCCTGCCTTCGGCTTCTTATTTACTACCTGGGTTTCATTTGATCCGTAACGATCGTATAGGCCGAGTAGGAGGTGGCGTTTAAATTTATTTACGCTCACACATTCCTTATAGCTTAGTAGACTTTTCCAAGAGTGATCCTAGCACTGGACCAGAACACCTTTTTATTGAGGTCTGTTTTACTCACACAAAGATTCTTCTTGGGGTTTACTATAATCCTAATCTTGCGGTCGAATACTTTTCATCATTTGAAACCCTGTTAGAGAACTATAGACCTTTCTACGATCACACTATTATAATGGGAGACTTTAATACTTGTATTTTGAAGAAAAATCATCGTTCTTCCCGCTTAAAATCTATAGTTGATGGTGCTAACTTACATCTACTCCCCTTATCAGCTACTTATAACTTACCTAATTGGTTAACAGTTTATAAATCAACAATTAATAAATCCCAAGGTAACAATTTATAAATCCCAAGAATATCAATTTAAATGAACTTACTAGACATTTCTCTTCCTCTTGTGTTATTAATAGCACAACAAAATTATCAACTATTAATCATCTCAATGCTGTATCCACTCTTTTTGTTCCTATAATAATTTTTTCTTTAGTTTATTTGCAGAAAGTGATGTTAAGAAGACAATTTTAGCCATTAAATCTGACGCTGTTGGTGCTGACGTTAGTCGTAAAATGATCATTCCCATCCTCGATATTATATTACCTGTGATTACATGTATATATAATCATTCTATAACATCTCAGCAATTTCCTTCAATGTGGAAAGATGCACAAATAATTCCTATACCCAAAAAACCTAATCCCGTTGATTTCTCTGATTACCGTTCTATTTCTATTCTTCCTTTCCTTTCCAAAGTCCTTGAGCGCCTAATTCAGACTCAACTCACCCAGTTTGTTTACCAAGATAACCTTATGAATCTTTTGCAATCCGGTTTCCGTCCTGGTCATAGTACGACAACGGCATTAGTAAAAATTACTGATGACATCCGTACAGGCATGGAAACGCAACAAGTCACAGTGTTAGCGTTGCTGGACTTCAGCAATGCCTTTGGCTCCGTTGACCTTTATATCATGCTGGCTACTTTAAAGTCACTTAACATATCTCCTGATGCAATTAACTGGTTTCATGAATACTGACGAAATCTTAGTAGGTATAGAAAGAAAATTATATAATAAGAATACTGTTTGGACCCCGGCAACGTTTACGAATACAAGATTCGTACTCTGACTGGTCTCCTGTCGTTGCTGGTGTTCCGCAGGGTGGCGTGTTGTCTCCTTTGTTATTTTCTGTGTTTANGCAGGGTGGCGTGTTGTCTCCTTTGTTATTTTCTGTGTTTATAAATACTATTTCTGGTACCATTTCTTCTCTCTACCATTTAAATGCGGATGATTTGCAGATTTACAACCAAGCTAAAGTATCTGACTTACCTACCGCCATCAAGGACATAAACAGGAGCTTGGAGAGTATTTCTTCTTGGAGTAAGTCATTTGGTCTGCATCTTAACTCAAAAAAACTCAACTGATTTTAATTAGTAGTTCAAAACTTATTTCAAAAATAGACGTATCGAATTTACCACCAGTACTTATTAATAGCGATGTTATACCATTCAGCAAAACTGTAAAAGATCTTGGTATCACTCTGGACAATAATATGTCTTGGGATTCACAGGTAAGTGAGGTCAGCAGAAAGATATTTGCATCCTTAGGTTCTCTTAGACGTTTGCGTAATTTTCTTCCTATACCTACTAAGATTTCGTTAGCAAATACTCTCCTTCTACCGATTCTTGATTATGCTGACATTTGCTATCTTGACTTAAGAGAGGAGCAATTAAATAAACTTGAGCGCATTCAAAATTTATGTATTCGATTCATTTTTGGTCTTCGCAAATTTGATCACATCTCTGATTTCCGTAAAAAACTCAAGTGGCTCCCTATCCGCCTTCGCAGGAATACTCACATACTTCATCTTCTTTACTGTATTCTGTTCAATCCAATTTCCCCTCCTTACCTTAAAGAACGTTTTGAGTTTTTGGGCGGGACACATTCCCGAACTCTTCGCTCTGAACGTAATCTCACCCTAAAAATACCTTCTCACACTTCTTCCTTTTACAGCAGTTCATTTACTGTAACTGCGTGTAGATTGTGGAACTCCCTTCCTTTATATGTCAGAAATGCCAAAACATTTTTGACCTTCAAACGTCGCTTAAAGTTACACTTTATGTCACTTTAAGATTTAGGTTCTTTTCCTTTTTTTTTGCCATTACAAATTTTACTCTTACCATATAGCTCTTTATATGTGTATATATAATAGTGTATATATATTTATTTGTTTGTATGTATATTTATATGAATATATTTTTATATGTGTATAATATATTATGGTATATGGTAATTACATTCTTATTTATTTTATACCCTTACATATATTTATATATATATTTTTTTTTTTTTTTGCACCCTACCCCTATCTATCTTAATATCTGAATTTGCTATTTCCTCTGCTTGAAGGTTGCCTGGCAGAGATTGCTATTAAGCAATAAGGCCGCCTTTTGTACATTTATATATTTTTATTGTATTTCTGTCTTTTCTTGGGTGTACAATAAAGAGTTAATTATTATTATTATTATTATTATGATTTTGGTTGTTATATTCGAAGTAAAACAGATTGAGTGAATAATATATTTTTTAACAACTTTATACTGTATAAAGTTCACGCTGAATCCCGCGCTCAGCCTCTGCTGAGCGCGGGATTCAGCGTAGACTGAGGGAACTTAGTGTTAAGACATTGTGTGTTGACTGGCGGAACTTAACGTCGAAGAGAGGAAATGAAAATACTAAATATTTCATTACCTCGAATGGCCATATCTTTTTTTAAGTAAGTGTAGAAATACGTTTTTTTCAGCAAATCAAGGGGACGTAGATCTGAGTATATGGGTAGAATTTCAACTCGATACCTCCAAGTGTTCCTAAGTAAAGCCTCTTGACAGACAGATAGACAGACGGAGAACAAAGTGATCTTATAAGGATTAGTATATTCTTTAACAGATACGGAACCCTAAAAACGGAAATATTTCCTGCACATAGTCAATATATGTATTCGCGTGATCATGATAATAAATAGCATTAATAGATCACAGGTACAATATAATAATAAGATTAATAATGCATTAAATACTTTTTGTATTTTGATGTTTTTTTATTGCCTAATTGGTTTAATATTTTTCAATGTTAATTACTTTTCAACGTAAAGATTTCAAAAAACATGAGTCAAGAAAATAAAACAGAAATTGCAATTATGGAACGTCAACTTATTACAGTATTGTCAACCAATAACAACCTATCAAATGATGTCAAAACCAATAATAATACAGCGACATTTATTACGTATACTGCTCTGGTCATGTCTGTTTAATAAGCACTTGATTTGTCATTGATTTTGATTAGTANGGAGAACAAAGTGATCTTATAAGGATTAGTATATTCTTTAACAGATACGGAACCCTAAAAACGGAAATATTTCCTGCACATAGTCAATATATGTATTCGCGTGATCATGATAATAAATAGCATTAATAGATCACAGGTACAATATAATAATAAGATTAATAATGCATTAAATACTTTTTGTATTTTGATGTTTTTTATTGCCTAATTGGTTTAATATTTTTCAATGTTAATTACTTTTCAACGTAAAGATTTCAAAAAACATGAGTCAAGAAAATAAAACAGAAATTGCAATTATGGAACGTCAACTTATTACAGTATTGTCAACCAATAACAACCTATCAAATGATGTCAAAACCAATAATAATACAGCGACATTTATTACGTATACTGCTCTGGTCATGTCTGTTTAATAAGCACTTGATTTGTCATTGATTTTGATACAGACCGCTATAGATATATTACATACATGTACTTATATATATTACATTACAAACAAACATTTACCTATTGAATGGTAGTAAAAAGGCGGCTCCAGCGACGAAAAGTGTCAAATATACGGAGTTGTATCTATCCGGAGGTGGAGCACCGGGTTCTGGCATGGTTAGGGCTTCGCCTCTCGCCGCACGTATAGCTTCAATGCGGGCGTACCCGCGTCCTAAAGTTTCATTCATACTTTTCAATGATTCACTTTATATTTTTTCTATCCATATTTGTAATTAAACTTCACTTTATTTCACTTGATAAGCAATCGATGTCAAGTACTTATTATTATTATCACAACTTTTTTATTTATTTATTTTTTATTTCATATAATTTTTACGCTAAACGCTATTACATTTATTGACATGTATAATTTTACACTATTGATATTTAGTTATGTAGCAGTTCTTTAAGAGCACTAAGTAATTTAAGTAGATTTGCAGAACCTAAAATAAATATATCTATTTTCATATAACGTTCAATATAGTGCCAAAAGTTGGAATTATTATAAGAGCTATGTATTCATTTCTATTTGTTCAAGAGTATCTAAACAGTCCTCTACCGGCTTCACTTGACAGTAAAGGTATACGTTACCTAAGAATTTCTGACGCATGCGTGTGGCTGATCGATTTTTAGTGAAGGGCGACTTTTACTGATTATCTTCACTATCAGGGCTAAGGTTGCTTCAGTTATACCTACCGCAAGACATTTCTAAGTGCTATTTTATCTATGTAAATAAAGTAAATAATCGATTTCCTTAAAAAATATAATTTCAATATTATTTTATAATTTTGGAATGATAGTTAAATTAAATGATATACATATTATGATTAATTTCTCTTGAGTATTCGTGGACTTTCACTTTTTACTGTTACCTCATAGAAATAAAAAAGGTACGCGTTTGTCTAAGTAATAAGTATACATATGAGGTGTCCTACTTGTGACATTTTTAATATTTTTAAAAGTAAAACTCTTAGTAGCGCATATTTTACGCTGATAACATATCTTTTTATAAATAAGAAAAGCAAACACGCTATATCGAAAATTTAAATGGCTGACAGGTAATATTTTTTTTTATATAGGTGTACATAGGAGATCTTCACAAAGCATTTTAATTTAAAAAAAAAGATAATAAAGAATCGTACTTTTTATAGGAAAGACTGCCATTTACTCAATATTTTTTGTAAATAGCAGACTAGCTAGAATTAGTAAGAAAATTTCGACGGATTCCAATAGTAAAAAGATTTCAAATCCTGTTTCTGCCGTCAAATATTTATACGATTAAATTTTTTGAATTTGAACTCTAGAAAAAATATCAAATATAATTTGCCTTACCAGACGTAAAAACAATAATTGAGGCCAGTCGTAGCGCAGCGGCACGAAGTGTGACTGTAAAACCGACTGGTTGTGGGTTTGATCCCCATTCAAGGAAATGAAATATTTACTTAAATTTATATTTCCAATTCTTCGCTCTGGTTAACTTGGTAGTCGCTTGGTGGACGTTAAGCGCGGCGTTTAGTTCTGCCACTCAACACGCAATACCTCCAGAATTCGGCAGAAAGTGGAGAACGGAGTGTCTTAACACTAGGTTCCCTTTTTCCCCACTCCCTCCCCACTAGGTTTGCAGCATCCAGATAGCCTCAAAAATAGCCATATTTATTATTATTATCCCCATTATTCACAATAAATATCATTCCCTATCGAGAAAGACATTGAAGTATGTACTGATTAAATAACAACTGAATGTGCGTATTTTACACGATAACCTTTACTTTGTTTTTTGAGTTTCATTATCAAGATATATTAAAATAACTTGTTTCTATAAAAACACTGCTATATTAAGTAAGGATTATATATGAAAGTAAAAATAAGCAAGTGTTGCTCATAATCATTTTATTATAAACGAGGAATAAATGAAATGAAACATATTAAATTATATCGGTAATAACAACAGAAAAAAAACCAAACATTGTAATAAAGATTACCAAACAAATTTCAATATAATTAGCTAGTAGTTTAATTTTCGTTATACACTAGACCTTGGTTCTTGGTTCGAATATAATTCTAAAATCTTTCGCAGAAAGAGTAATTCCTTCGATCGGATCCATAGATGGGATCGGGTCGCCCTTAGGCAGCTTCAGGTTAAACTTCTGTAAGATATGTGTTAGAAACATGAAAAGCTCCGACCGAGCTAATCCTTCACCAATGCATCTTCGTTTTCCTGTGATAAAAGTTGCATATTTTACATCAACTTGCTATTAGTAAAATAGCATTATTCATATAATAAATATATTATATATTAGTAAATATTTTTTACATGTTAAACGGCTTTTGAACAATGCTTTATTAAAATGCAATGACCATTTAAGGGCCACGATTGATTTTTGCACCCTTTTTTGAATTATTAGACATTTGAATAAAGTAAATTAAAATTAAGATAAACATACAGAGGTACAGACTTATATAGATATAGGTATATTTTTGAAATTTTGTTTTGAGTGATATATTACTGCCCATTTTTTACCTAACTTGACTGACTTCAGACAATACACTAAAAAGCTTAAAATAAATTTGGCTAACATATAGTAAAACCTACTTTTTTTATTATTGTTTAAAAAAAGTAGGTTTTACTNATCGAACCCATAACCAGTCGGTTTTGCAGTCACACCTCGTGCCACTGCGCCACGACCGGCCTCAATAAACAATAATAATCGACAAAAAACGATTTTGTTTTAACAAAATCGTTTTTTGTCAATTATTCGAATTCGAATATGTCGAAAAAACGATTTTGTTTTAACAAAATCGTTTTTTGTCGATTATTATTGTTTAATAATCAAAGAAATATTTTATAATTTTCAAGTGGGTGTCACGATAATGCTACAACAACCTTAATACAATATCAAATTACTAAGCCTATTTGTTTTATTTGGCACAGACTTCAAAATTATAAAATCTACGTTCATTTTACTTTATAATAACAAAATTTATTTTTCACTTTTTATAGTATTATTTGAAGAATGATGATGGGTAAACCTTAAAAATACTTTTAAGGTCTCAAACGAGTAGGTTGTGGTTGTCCTATGTATAACATCAATCTTAGTTAGGTATTATTTTTTTGTGCAAACTGGCATTTTGGCATATTGACAAGAACATACATATAAAATATTCGTGCGAATTGGAAACCTCTCCCTTTTTTGAACTCGCTTGAAAAGAAATGCAATGAATCTCACTTGTTAAAATCAAAAATCATCTCACTTGTGCCGAAAAGTAAACCGTGGTCGCCAATTTTAACAATGTTTTACTTTCCTATTGCAATATAATTATATTTTTTACCAAACCAGAACCTAACTAAACTAAGCTCTCACAAAACAAGCCTTGAAGTATCCTTTCCAATAAAAAAAGTCATCGAAATCGGCTGGCGTCATATTGATTTATTCATCCATTTGTCGCGCACATACCTAATGCAAATTTAGGACTTACGCGATTTTCTTACAGATATCATTGGCAGAAATGGACCAAATTAAAATGAGACCACACGGAAAGCAAACGAAGAAAGAATCATCATCCCTAATCAAAAGTTCTGAGGTAACAAACATATTAAAAATGTACAGTCGAATTGATAACCTCCTTTTCTTACAAAAGTCGGTTAAAAATTATATAAAATGTCGCAGTGCACTTACCTATTTAGTTTTTATTGTCAAATCAAGGCTAAATTATTAATTTACATGTAATTTACATCTGTATTAGTGCAATTTATGCGGCGAAAAATAATTAATAATCTCTATATATAATAAGACCGTAAACATATTTTGTCTGTACATTTAGTAATTTTGACTGAAATGGATAGAGGGACACTTAAAAAGAATAATAGAAAGCAAAAATATTTTTTTTGAATTTTTTGTCTGTCTGTCTGTCGATATGTATGTCCACATTTTTCTCTAAAAGTACTGAACCGATTTACTTAACAGTTTCACCAATTGCTTTGTGTTAACTCAACTTAACTATTAAAGTTTGGTTCATCAAAATCGGTTCATTAAAAAAAAGTTATCGTCATTTGAATGAACTCAAGGCATTAGTTTGCCTGCGAATGTTATAAAGCAATAGCGCTGGTAAGATTCCTGGCTAAAGAATGACATTTGAAACGTCTTGGTTTTTACAGCACTATTATACAATATTTTATAAATCAAAGTAAACAAAATTGAACTTCCTTTCTACGTGTACACTGTAATAACTACATATTTACCAATTGTACATTTAGGTA
>JAAIXJ010000123.1:498601-530916 GCA_013403705.1 Heliconius hermathena | reverse complement strand
GTGCTGACACTTCCACCCTGTATAATGTCGATTTATTTATATTGACTATTTATTAATATACCATTTTGCTATAATTGTCAAGCGATACCTCTATTTACTACTTAGTCACTTACCCGTGACCTTAGATGAATCGCATCACTTAACTCTGCTTATAATATAAGGTTTCACTTTGACTTAATCGTTGAGTGCATTTATTATAACGAATCGTTTCAGTATGCTAATGAAGCTTGTTATGATTTCATATAATCTGTAAACAAGAAAATTATTTACTTATTTATTTCATACGAAACTCAAGATTTAGGAAAAAAACTACTTTTTTACTTTTATAATTTAAAATTTAGGGTAACATAGTAACGTAATCATATAACTTACGGTGCTTAATATGACATATGTATACTAACTATTATACATAAAAAAACTAATGCTAGTTTATTTTAATTGGTATTTATATGGAACGCTCATATCCACGCTTCATGCTCCATTTTTAATTTGCATTGTTTTGAGACAAGGCGTGCAAATATTTGACAATGTTTCACATAGCTGTAGGTACTAAATGAAAACAGCACTTTTTAGACTTGGATGTTTTACGTTTGTTCGTAACTTTTAAGGTAATTCTTATTGTTGTCTTACAAGATAACACAATATATAATAAAATCGATCTTTCCTTATTTTTCTGCATATTTTTAGATAATGTTATATACTAATATTTTTTCATACAATTTTTTTTTATAATTATCACACTAACTAAAAGCCAATAAAATTTATATATATTCCTTAATAGCATACACGCAGTAAATAGTACAGTTTTTTTTACTGTGTATTGCTTTGTCTCTAGAATCATTTATAGAATTTAATAAAAGTGAAAAATAATGAAAAAAAAATAAACAAAAAACTACTTCTTTCGTAATATGTCTGCAGTTATAAAAATGGCTCTCGTTCTCTAGCAAGTTTATAACTATTGCGTTAACACTATTAGATTTATCTGTATTTATTAATCTTCATAAATATTTATTAACTCATTGAACTAATACTGAAGTTATTTACAGTCCTTTATAATTAAAGGTGTGAACGTTGAGTTGTAAGTTATTGGTTATATTTAGTTTATATATACATATATATTTGCTTTGCTTTGCCTTGCTGTACACTCACGGTTAGATTAGATATTTCATTCTTAATATCGTTTATTTGGTGCAAAAATGATGTCATTGTATATATTTTTTCAACTTAACAAGTGCAAACACGTAATTGTTGCACCAAATGGGCGATTTGTTGTGTAAATGATAAATATAAAAAGTTTAAAAAAATATAGGTAAATTTGCAACTCGTATATAATACCAGAATACTTTAACTTTTCAATATACTTAAAAAATCCATGTAAATTGTCGTGTAAATATAAATAGATAAAAGTAGATAAAAGATCATTTAGATCATCAAAATCTGTAATTTTCTATGTTATGACTCTCCATCAATTATACTTTATGTACACAATAACATTTTTTTATAAATGCAATATAGTTCGTATTAATGAATTCATATGCATGCACAATATGGTTTATAAATAAACGTTCGTCTGTTGGTGGGTTTGTCTGTTCGTACACACTGATCTCCAGAATTATTGAACTGGATTACAATTAACATATTATAGTACACCTGGACGTCGTATAGGCTAATAGTAATAAATAATTAAATGTAAAAAAGAAACAAAATCGACGTTTATTTTATATAGTAGAGAATACAAATCAAATTTCGAAATTGTAAAAACCCTTTTATATTAAACATGTACACACAGTTTTTTAAAAACCGTTTTTTGTCTCTCCTGACAATTTGCTTAATAGCCTTTTAGCAGATTTACACTCTAAACCAACGATATGTCGCTAAAATATTGAGGTTAATTTTTAATAAAATGTATGGAAATATGGCAAGAGTGATATAAACAATAGTTCACTTATAAGAAGTTGCGAGCTAAGCTACTTTTATTACCGCTTTACCACCGACTAGGAGGCACTTAACCCTTAACGTTCTTAAGTTCATTGATGTCTTGTTATTATGCTTACTTAACTAGGTCATGTTTATTGTTTACACTATTCGTTCATCATATTCACATAAATGTGTAATGTGATAACAAAATTATGTGAAAATCCGCTTTTACTATTACATTGGATTATATGAATTTAACCAATAAAAATTTATAATAGCTCCTTAGAAACCCCTTATATATGACAAATCGTTGAATATACAATATAACATTGTTTATCTAAAGATTGAAGAATATAAATAACGATAAATGAATATCTTTTCATTTGTATATAACATATGTATGTATAAGAAACGGTAGAATGATAACGGTCGGGATTATCGTCCTGCAAGTGGAACACCTTCATTCGTCCTTGCTGACCGGCGCTCAGCTGATCATTATCAAAATACGAAATTATACCTTATCACGTTGATATAAAAGTTATAATAACTTGGAATGGTGGGCCTACTTTATTATAATTTTAAGATTTTTTCAGTTATTGAAATGGAATGTACATTATATATAAAAGTTAATACTAGTTAAATTACTTATTATTAATAACTTCTTGAGGTATGCCTTTTTAAAATTATTGTATTAATTTTTAAATATTAGTTACCTCTTAGTTTTGCTTTAATTTTAAATCGAACTGGTCTGATGATGCGACCAGCATTTGAATAGTCGAACTCTTCTGGGGTTATTAGTAATAAGCACTCGAAATTAGGCGCACAGAAATTGTAGTTCTAAGCACACTTTACAGCACTTGTCGCATTTGATGTAAAAAAGCGCGTTTTTTTTTCTTCTAAACTACATATATTAGTTTTAAACACATACACAAAAGTATGCAATTATATTTTAATATAATAATACCTGTTCTAAGGCACTTATGTACTAGCACAAAAGGAAGACTTTTATTTATATATTAGGATTGAATAAGTTGAATATATTCTGTTTTTTGAAAGATGGCGTTGCGGCACTCTGTGCATGGAACTTCGTACGGTAACGAATCACCAAAGTAGTACTATTTGTAACCTCAAATTATAGTAGAATAGTGTTTACTACACTGTCAACTATATATTTTTTTTTCATTTATGAAAATGTGTACTTTTGTGCCAAATAAAGTGTTTTTGTGGGGAATTTTACTGCAGTGCAATTACGATAATTCTTAGTAATTATCTTTGGGTAGCGGAAATTTGTAAAAATCTCCCAACAGAGATACTAACAACGTAAATAAGTTGTAACAAGCGTATAAAAATTTCGACGTAGCTTGGCGAGAATGTATGACTTAGTGGTCAGAGCGCCTGGTCGGTTTCCAGGAGGCGCGGGTTCGAGTCCCGCTACGTTCAAATTCTCGGAATATATTTTATGTCGTCGTGTCATAATTGGGAAATATTTGACGATCGTAATTTCAAACTCTACTCGAGGAAGTATTCATTCTTAAAATGTTTTTTGTCGGCTTATTAAAAATATATTTGCTAGAGGGTAATTAATGTCTTTAATATCCATAGGAAGTCGTAATCAGAGTGCCATATACACGAGGTTCTCTTTACCTAAATAAATATTATGTGGGGAAAAAAAGTTACTTTTAATTTAATTAAACACAACGAAGTTATCAAAACCTCGTATTTATTTTCCGCTTGATAAATTTTCAATAATACAATTCAAGGCCTTGAAATCCTAATCAGGTGGTGATGTCACTGTTCCCCCGTTTGTTGACGTTTACATTGAATAGCCCGCCATATGTGGTGATATCGCGTAACAGGATTTGCACATTTTTAACATTTAAATTAAATTTCTTATTATTAAGAGATAATATACGAGGCTGTCATATACGTCAACTCGACGGTTTTCGGTTCGATGTTCGACCGTCGTTGTTTGAAACACCGCAATTGACAGTTTCGTAGAAGTATCTTAGTGAAAATTAAAAAAGTAAAAATCCATGTAGTAGGTATAGGTATATAAAATATATGTTTGTACCGTGTAAAAATAGAACCCGAGTGGGGAGCGTGCATAGGGGACAAGTAAGAGCACTTGTTAAAATACGCGCAAAGTTAAAAGTTAGTTAACTATAGTTATATATTAATGTGATTCAAGGTTACGGCCATTATTGCTTTTAAGCAATATAGAATTTTTCACGCTTTTTTTGGGTAATAAGTACCTGGTCGATTATTCTAAAAGACTTAAAATAGAGAACGAGTAAAAAAATCACCCTCAACTCTGAGATTGATCTTGAGATGCCGTGTTCATTCTTAGATTATTAAACCGGCATTCCAAGATCGGTCGTAAGCCTAAATGGTGTATCAGTTACTTATTGTCTATAGGTACAAATAATCAAAGCAGGTTTTTGTATGTTATCAAAATAAGATAATCAAGATTATGTTTATATTAAAGCATAAGAAACTTTTTTAAAATCATAATGCGAATATACGCCAACTAGATTAGATAACCTCCAATATAAGGAGATTGATTATACATATTTTTTTTATTGAAATATTAAAATGTAAAACAATTACAATTTTATGCCTCACGCACGTTATCAAAGTGTTTCCACCACTATCGGCTAATCGCTATAGGCATTAACCTGTTTCTATTTGGTACAATTTTATTATTTTTAATTGTAAGTAATAAAACTTGTAAATGGTATTTCCGTTTCTTAGTTTACTAAGTAGGTTCAGATTAATTACGGATATACTTGTTTTATACGTTTAAAAAATCGATTATTTTATTTGAAAGTCTTGAAATATTTATTAAATAAACTTTAAGATTCTTATAGATATTTGCTTCCACTTAAGTGATAAGCATTATTGTCGGTGCTTGCAAGATGTTTTAGACTTAAAGTTATTAATATTTATTCGATTAATATATATAAGGTGTTCTTTTTTATCTGTTATAATACATAAAACATACATTTTATTTAAAAAAATCGATTACTTATTTTATATAAATTAAGTATATTCCATACGCACTATCACCACAATAAATATTCATTGTATCTTTTATATAAATTTTATTTACACATTCTTACTATTCATGGAATTTCTTTGAACTTTTTAGGTAAAACTAAAGATATGCGACATTTAATTTACGAATATATATCTACTTTATAATAACTTAACAAGCAACACACATAACTTATACCTAGAGTAGTATACTTCCTTTGTATTTAAGCATCTCCCGTTTTCAAATAAAATTTATCAAAAATTAGCTTGGTTCTATAATTTCCTTATAAGAATTATTATAAAAAGATCGTAGTCTGTTTCGAACCCACAATCATCGACTACATAAATAATTTATCAACTACGTACAATTTCAATTGATTTAAATAATCCTACAAGGTCGTTTCTCCACATTCCAGGCGGAACAGCGGCTGGCGGCGCGTCGTGCTGCGCGGGCAGAAGCGCGCGAGATCCGCATGCGAGAGCTAGAACGTCAGCAGAGAGAACAAGAAGACCATGCTGATAAAGCGTACGATATGTACGCAGGTAAGAATTAATAGGGCCATTAGTTTTAATCCCATAATAGGGTAAATTTATATTTCGTAAATTGGTAACGTGTGTTATGACTGTACTGTTCTAAGCAGCGTTGTTAAAAATATATTAAAAAAAATATTTATAAAATTTCGAGACGATTTCATTAGTTTGTATTGCTATACTAATATATAGAGAAGAAAATTCTTCTCTATATTATTCCATTTTAAAAAAATATATTAAAATAGTTTAATAATTTTCCAGAAACAGTGGGAAGAAGGACAGGCAGTCGGCTAGCAGCGTTAAGTCCCAGCGCAATGCACTCTCCTCGGCGTAGTTCAGAGGATTCGGACGATGTTCTTAGCATCAAGGACCTTAGGGTAAATATATATGTATATATAAAGTTATATGGTGTAGCAATTTATATGAAAGTAAAAACACTGTTAAGGGACTTATCTTTAGGAAGCATTACTTAGCAACAACATAAAGTAGATCAATTAAAATTTTATAATTGTACTTTAATACTTAGTATTAAGACGTATAGCGTGTAATATACGAGTATAGAGTATTTTTACATCTGAGAGATCGTCCTTGTGCATTGAAGCGTGTTTCTGACGACTCTCTGATTCTGTCCAAGTTTCTAATCCGCGAGACCCGTTTTTGAAGATGATTTTTATAATATTTGTATTTCTTTACTTTCGTTGGCAAAGGGTGGTGTTGAGTTTCGCCACTCAATCTAGGATCTCCTTTGGATTACACCCTGCTTGCTGGAAAAAAAGTGAAGCAGCTCGTTTATTTGTTTTAAATATACTCTTATATATATTAAGCTACACTATCTTGTCATTAAATTATGGGTTACTAAATAAATACTTTTATATAGGTGGTAAAATGAAAGTGACTGACGTTATCTAAAAAATATGTAAAAATATTCCTTTAAAAATTGTGTTATTGTATGCGTTTATAATATAATACAATAAAGCGGTTTAAAGTTTGTTTGTTTGTTTACTCAAACGCAGTATCTCTGGATGTACTGGTCCGATTTGCTTTTTTGTTTTGTATGAAAGGTGCATTCTTCAGAAGTGCCTTAATTTAGATAACTAATAGTTAGTTAATAACCATCATGGGATGGTGGCACAATGGTGGCATGTGACGATTGTGGACGTAAACGCCACGCTTGTGGGTTGGATTCATACTCAGAAGACATTTAAATATTATATATTTTCATATCCTTGCTCTAGTAACAAGACAACGCGCGGCGTTGAATTCCGCTACTCAACACGCAATATTTCGAAAATTGCATCGCATCGCCATGCGTGCGTAACGGAGTGTCTTCACTGTCTGTCACTCTAGTTTCCCTCTCCCCACCCTGAGCTATATACGAAATGAGCGAGAAGTAAAAAAAAATCTCCAATAATTTATGATGACCATACAAAAACTTATAAATGTTCAGGGCGTGCGTTCAATCCCCGTTTTATTTTATTTATTTTTATTAATAGTTATCCTTAATTTATTAATTTCAGCATGAGCTGAAAGAAGTAGAAGAGAAGTTCCGCAAGGCGATGATCCTTAATGCCCAATTAGACAATGACAAAGCGTCGCTTGGATACCAGCTCGAGTTATTAAAGGATAGGATAGAGGAGTTACAGGAGGAATATGCGCAATTACAGGTAATTTTGTAGGTATGCCGTAAGCACTGATTGACTGACTGAGTGATTGTACGGCATTAAGCTTCGCTACCAAGCAAGCATTGCACTACACTAGGTGTTCTCTGCTTGTAAAATGATAAAACGTGAAGTTAAAAAGAATTACCTAATTTATATATTATTAATTTATAAATTATTAATTAATATATGATGGTTAATATATGACGGTTGTGACTTGTAATAATAATTATTAATTATTTATTATTATGAATGCGTTGTCTTTTTTGTTTTTTTTTATATTTTACTTTTTAATTGTTTTGTTGTTAACAATTTCTATCATTATATTAGAAATCGGAAGCGGTTAATGTTTTTTTAAGAACAAGATAAAAACACATATCGGCTATATGTTTCTAAATTACACTGAAGTGATTCTACGTATTTGTATTGCAATAAGTGATATGTATGACCCAATAACCATACTTCACACAAGTTTTAACAATAAGGGCCGTTGCCTACAAGCAACTGTCCCCGATTGACACAATTCCATTGCTTTCATAGTCTTTTTCAACTATATTTACCCTCTTTCACAAGAGCTTGCTAACAATATATTATATTTCTAATATTTTTATTTTAATATGTTATTGTCTCGTGTAAGTGGATTCATATGAGAAATAATATTAATAAGTCATTGAATTTCGCTTTATATTAACTTATCTATTATTGTCACATCTGACGCGGGTTAAACGTCATTAAAAAATAATTTACTCAAGCAATAAAAATTTCAGCGCGAACACAAAGAAAAATGCTCATCGCACGAGCGTCTAAAACGTGAACACGCGTCCTTAGAACGTGAAGTGTCACTCGCGCGGGACGCAGTGCGCGCGCGGGACGCCGCCGCCGCGGCTGCGGGACGCGCCTTTGTGGAGGCCGCCGCCGCGCCCGACGCGCCGCCCGGCGACCGCTGCGGCAGCGTGCCGCCGCTGGCGCTCGTGTCGCACACGTCGGAGCAGCTGCTGAACGACGCGGGCGAGGGGACACTAGGTAGGTGTGTGTGTGCGCGGAACGCGCCTCGTGGCCTCGTTTCGCTCGACTCGCCACCAAGGTATAAATATGGCCATTGGCGCTAGTGTCGCATACATCCGATCAAATACGACAAATGCGGCTGTGGTTGCGGGACGCATATTCGTGGTAGCTGCTGTTTGTTTTATTGGTACGATTATTGAGTGGCTGAAGTTGCGGGACGCGCTGACAAGTGTGATAGCGTGCTGCCGCTGACGCTAGTACCCGTACACGTAAGAGTAGTGCATGTCTTAATGCAAAATATATACCTTTTTTCTAACTTTATTCTCATTATTATATTTAAGATTTTAATACACATTTATAACTAACATTTACTTTTACAGATGTGCGGCTCGAGCGTCTAGCAAGTGCTAAAGTTGAATTAGAAGGCGAAGTGCGTAAACTCAAGCTGCAGCTAAACGACGAGCGTGCGGCGAGACAAAATGGCGTCGCACATATGCACCGAGATGTTGATGGCGAGTGTAAGTATACTTTTTATAGAAATCTTGTAAAATTTTAAACGTAGCTAGACTTGAACATGCGCCTGTTGGAAACCGTTTAAACGCTGAGACCAATGGGCCATGCGTCCTCATCACGCTCATCGAAATTCGTATACGCTTGTTACAACTTCTTGGTTAGTCTCAGTAGGGAGATTTTATGAAGTTCTGCTACTCAAAAATAATTGCCTAGAATTATTATTTGTCAAGAGAGAATATTATGTCTTAAAAATTTATAAGATGTTGTTCCACCCTTAAGAAAGAAAAATATATTTTTTAAATGGTTAAAAAAAGTCCCGCTGTGATCCCGATCTAATTTTTGTACGTTAAAAAATAACCTCCTTTTATAAGTTCTTCATAGTAAATAATAAATACTGAATATGGAATATAAATTTATTTAATCAAAAAATATTATAACAATACATCCACAGTGGAAACCCTCCGAAAATCGGTATCAGAAGCGAAAGGTCGCGCGGCTCGAGCAGAAGCCGAGGCGGCCATACAAGCGGCGGCGGTCGCGCGTCTGGAGGCACAAGTCGCACGACTAAAGGCCAGGCAGGACCACCAAGACGAGCACGAGGAGATGCTGAAGCAGGAGAGGCGGAAGCTGCAGAGGGAGGTGCGTTAGAAAAATTAATTTCATTTAAAAGAAAAATGTTTTTAGTAAACATATATAAATGTGAGTGTAGTGGGACTCGAATCCGCGCCTCTGCCTTTTGGAAACCGTCCTAGCGGCTCTAACCACTAAGCTATGGTGTATATTCACATACATACATATGAATAACTTACTATGGTCAAACGCTTTAAAATATGTTATAGATTCTATTTGTATCCTTGATAAAGTTATCTTTTGGATACAAGCGGTGTTACGGCATTATTCTCCGGTTTTATCGTTGGTTAAAAGAATGATATTTTCTTATATATAATATATAAGAGAACCTATGACTATTGTGTGTACGGATTTTTTGGAATTGACATAGCGTCAATAAAATTACAATTTGAAGTCGTAAATTAATTAGCCTTTCTATTATATATAGATATGTATTAAGTTTAAGTTTTTCATCGATTATATTTAAACAAACCATTCAAATTGGGTAACAATGGGCATCGAATGAGAGTTAAACGACTTGTTACTTATTTATATAATATAATTATTTTCAGGATGTAGTCGATTTCTGGGCCGTTATTAATAATGGTAGCTAATGGTATATTTATTTAATGTATATCCTAGAGTGGCCCTTGTACCTTTTTAATAATATGTCAACTACAGTCCCCTTTATTTAAATAACATTGTATAAAGTACACGACTTTGATCTAATCTAGTCTAATGTTAAAAGTAATTTTAATATATTAACACAATTATTTATAAGTAAACTTTCTAAATGTAATAAAACCTTTTAACAGTTTTAATATATAAAAAAAAATAGGGTTCCGTACTTTTTAAGGAAAAAAGGAACCCTTATAAGATCACTCTGTTGTCCGTCTGTCTGTCTGTCTGTCATGACCCTTTATCTCAGGAACGCTTGGAGATATCGAGTTGAAATTCAAACCATATATTCAGATCTAAAAAACAAAAAATGTGTATTTCGACACTATAAAGGGAATCAAAATTACTAGAGTACTTCCAATTAACCTACAATTATTAAATTTGGCACCTAGCATCTACAGGTAGAAAAAATCTGAAAACTGTACATATGTGGTGGAAACCTAAAAAATACTATTATTTTTTAGGTTTCCACCTGATCTGATATCTCACTTGAACTAACGGCTTTAATACCAAATTATACCCCTTTTTAAGGCTATCCTTAAAAGGGGGTATAATTTGGTATTAAAGCCGCTAGTTCAAGTGAGATATTAGATGAAAGAGCTCTGGCTAAGCTAAGCTTGAATTTCAAAAAAAGCTCGAGGCATCCAATTTTTGTACGGAACCCTCGGTGAGCGAGCCTCACTCGCGCTTATCCGGTTTTTTTAATATATATATTAGCAATAAGATTCTCCTTATATTCATATCAACAATAAACTATTTTGTATTATATATATATTTATTAACAATCTTATCATTTTATGTATATAATTTTACAAAATCGATTTATAAATCGAATAAATAACATTTAAAAATCAACGATTAATCAATATACAAATTAAAACGCTAAATTTTACAGGCGAGAGAAGCACTAAACCGAGTAGAAGAACTAGAAACAGAAAACAGTCATCTAACAAAACGTCTTGACAAACTGAAGAACGCCAAGTCAGCTCTATTAAAGGACCTGTGACAAGATTGAATACAATTTGGGGAAAATACCATGAAAATGCCGATAACGAAGGCGGGCGTAGATAGTATAATAAATGGATTTGGATGATAACTGAATGTGCTAAAACTTTGTTTTTAGGTTACGCCATATTTTACATTTAGGATTATATGGATATGCCCTTTTAGTATTGATTAGATTAGTATAAAGCTGCGAAGTAAATTGTAAAATTACTATTTTTTGTTTAAAATAAATCAGTGAGGTCGTTGTGGCGTAGCATGTCTGAGACGGTAAACGCGACGCGAGTTGTGGGTTTGATCCCAACCCGGGGAAATAATTAATTATAGATAAATTATTTTCATTTCTCTGCACTGCTAGGTAAAGCACTGTATTGAGTTCCGCCGGTTACGGCGTTCTCAACACGCGTCTATCAAATTTTGCCGTGCGTGGGGAACAGGGTGTCCTAACACTAGGTTCTAGTAGTATATGTGGGAGACAGTGTTATGTAAAAAAAATTAAAAACTGAGCTTCATTGGTATAGATGGCTACATGAAGCATTTAAGCGGATGTTAGGCGTATGTCTCAATTTTGAATAGGGCATACCATATTGATAATAAAATGGTTGGAGAGTTCAGTGTTCTTTCCTTATGTCAAAATCGGATTACAGATAATAAATAACTTTTTATGTCAATGTTGTACATTTGTCTATGGATTTTTTACGTTTCTGTTTAACAAAAAAAAATGCTTTTATAATGTATATTTTTTGCTCGTTATATGAAATTGCATTCGTTTCTTCATATCGGCCTGTAATTGAATTGTTTCGTCCTAATAAGACTTCTCTTTATACGAATGGATTAAAATACTAAATACAATTTAATTTCCTTACTTTGACTCTATATCATCATAGACTTAGTAATTATATATATATATATTTTTTTTTTGTGTAAATTGTACATTATGTTTAAATATGTAATTATTTATTTCGTATGCATATACTTGTATAGGTTCTGAATAATATTATTTCAGCTTGCCGGAGCTTCGCTTTTACTAATCGTTAATTATTATTATAATTTGATTATTTTTTTAACTTGCCAGAAAAAAAGTTTTGTAAATGGTTTACTGTAACTTCTGAGATTTATTTGTTGCAAAGATATAGAATTATTTACTATTAATTTAACTGTAAATGTATATTGACGGATTTTTTAAACTGAACAATGTTAAGCCATTTTTTTTTGTCAATTAAATTTTAATTAGAATTCTCTAAATTTTGGTTATTTTAAATGCTAAAATTTGAAGTCAATATTTTAAATAGTTTCAAAAACTTTCTATTTTAACAATTGGATACTTTGTAAAGAATTTGAATAAAAAATATGAATTTAATGTAATTGCTCAAAAATTACACCATGCTATGTGATAGATGACTGAATGTACACGTCCAATGGCGATCTCTGATGTATTATAATTATGTCGAGACTCGTTTTATTATACACAATATATACGTGTGTTTTGTCTAAAGTTACCACAATTTAACTGGCTACTGACATTTTTAACATCCTTTTTTTATGTAATAATAATAAAATAATTGTACATGTTTATTACTTTTTTCTAGTTCTTTTGACTATTGATTGGCTTGCGTGGTATATAGTGCTTGGATTTGTGCCACTATGTATAATGTTTGAACATATAATAAGCGGCCGTATCATAGTTTTGAACTTAGTATACTACTTTAGTCACTAAACAGTGCCATGTTGCACCAAAATGTATTATAGTGTAGATGGTGTATTAATTAGTATGTAGAGAGTCTGCCTTTAGAACCTACTATACTGAGCGAAAATGGCCGTTGAAAATATATGAATCATATAGAAATAAATAAAACTATCTTCAAGCATATCTATAATTGGAAAATAAAATGTACGTTCATGTTTTCATAATAATTCTTGTAATAGTTGAATAATATTATTGGAGTATAATATAATAAATAACCACTAAATTATCCAAAAACATTAAAAAAAGTAATATTTACTTAAAAAATGGATATTAATTGATGTATTTGCTTTTATATGCTTCATATAAATAAGGTAGTCAATGTCGAAAATAAACAATAAAAACCTTTAACATATATAGCTAGTTCAAATAATATTACTACAATTATTTAATAGCAAATTAGTAAAAAATCTTAAAATGATAAATTTAAATTTTGCCATTTTGTTTGAGATATATGTCTATCTATTATTATTATGACTCTGTTCATCTGTTTTAATTTCAAATATATAAATAACCCCGTTTTATATTAGACATTCTATATAGCATATGATTATAGAATAGGTTTCTCGTGTACATTGAAACTGTTCCATCGTAAATAAATTTAGAGTTGCAATTATTGAAGGCATGTATGAGTAAAGGTGATGTCGTATTTGTTTTTTTTTGTCCTATGTTATGTATGTTTTAAGTGTTATAAAAACATATAAAACGCTTTTCTTCATTTTGCTACAAAAAGTTGTAAAAAAAAGTTCTTTAAATATTTTTCTTGGCAAAAGGAAACCATTTTCAGTTTTTTAATTATAATCACATCACACTGCTTATAAAATGTGAAATATTTTAATTTTTCTTTCGAAATTATAATTGTGAGTTTATCACCTTTATGTATTCATGTCTTTCATTATATGACGTCACAATTGTCAAACTGTAGTCGACAAAATATGAAAAATGTATAATATCTATTTAGTTGATCCAGTTTTTCGATTGGGCCTCAGTATCTTGCTATTTGTATGAAATGTGAGTAGTGTAAGTAGGTTTTATCATTTTGTAAGTATGGTGTATGTATTTTGGTGCTGCATTACTAATTTATTTCTTTTATTTTTAATAAGAATGACACTCTTTTATAAGAAGCGAAACTGACCTAATGATGTATAAATTTGATAATTTGAATAAATTTTCGCCCTCGTTTTGTTGTTTTATTTTATTTACAATATGTAGGTACATATTTTAAAAAGTTCTAGATTAGACAATATTATAGAACATAGAAAATATAGGGCAACCCGTTAAAAAATGAGAATATGACAAAATGTAAACAAACAAAACATAACATCTCAAATCTTTGTCGATAATATCACATTTGTACGGATAACTATGTTTCGGCCTTGTTTCTTTAGATAGAACACGTCATTCGTATTGAAGACTTTTCTGCTGATTGTCTTAGCGGAGAAAAGTGCAGACGTTGCTTGGTTTAGTCATGTTTTAAGCACGAAACGACCTTTTAAGCACGAAAAAACCTTGATTTTTTATATATATAGTGAAAAATTACTTCCAGTTATAAGCAGTTCAAACAGACAAGTTAAAAAAAAAATAGGGGAAAAGAAACAGTTTTAACCATACTATCAAAATCTTTAATTTACAATTTGTAGTTAAATTTACAGTGAAGTATTCAATTTAAAATAATAGAGCAAATACACAGAAAAAAGAGAATAGTGCTAAAAAATTTATACTTAAATGATGAAAGCAAGAGATCACTAAAAAATAAGGAAGTTATGGATATTTTTTAACGTAATAAATAACATCTAACTTTGAAAATCTAATGTGTACAAAATGAATAATTCATTTTAAGTCTTTGAATTTTTTGTCGTGATAACGTCTTATAAATCGATGGACGCCGAATACGCACGGAAAAGCATGACTAATTGTTACGTTCCGCCTGAACCGAGTGTGCAAGTGAGAGCGGAGAGCAACGATAGAGAGGCTCGATTGACCTAAGCGTTGGGCTTGTAAATGTCGGCATCTTTCTGTCTCATATCCCACACATGTACATAAGTTGTAAATAAATGTTAATAGCACATTAATACTTGTAATTAATCGGTATAATTTAAGGAAAAAAATATGAATGAGTGCAAACAAAAGTTAATTTATCGAAAAAATATTATAAATTAACTCTTCTCTTTGTTACAAAATAATGATAATTCAGAGATATTTTTTTATGTGTTCTGATGACATTATTACGTAAAATTATCGTCAGTAAACCTACTTTACGGACAACCAGTTTATTTTTTTTAATTTAAACTTGTCAATTTAATCATAATAAATTTTAGAATAAAGTTTTCAAAATTTAGAAATAAAAAAATGTAGGAAACGTTATTTAGTCATCTTTAAATTTCTTTTTAAAAATACTTTTTATATTTCCCGTTCTGAGCCAAGTGTATTAAATCACTTTACAGCAACAGAAATTGAATAAACAAAATTGCTAAATGCTCATTACTGATTCTATATAATAAAAAACACAATTTTGATATAAAAACATTGGGCCCTATATTTATCTATATTATTTTGATTCATATAACTTCACATTATGTAAATGAATTACATTAATTAACAATGGAATATTTTTTAAGCATCAAATATTATAACTTAGAAAGAAACTGACATATTAGAAAACAAAAATTTTAACATAGCAGGACTCAAATACGCACTTCATGAACGCTGTTCCAGTGCTCTAGCCAATAAAGACATCTTAGAGGTATCACAACTTTCCAATTTTTTATCTTTAAAAATAATATATTGGTGAACACAAAAAATATTTAAAAACTGACATATATAATAATATTTCTGCTTAAATTAAAATTGATTTAACAAAAATCAAACAATTCTCTCTCTTATTATAATTATATTCAAAAGAGCAAAAACCATTTTAATACTAAACTAGCCATTCATTTAAAATCAAAACTAACTTTAAGTGTAGATCCAGGTAAAGAATTGTAGTAAATAAATGAAGCTTAGAATGGAAAAAAAATATGTTTATATCTAAAGTTTGACCTATTACACTATTAAGGACAATATGAATTGTATTAAACAAAACAATTTACTTACTAAACTAACTTTACTATCTTTGTTGACCGAGCTCTGATAGTGGTCTGAGCATAAAGGAACAATTGAATGTTATATAAATAAATTCAAAACATATTAGTCGGTACTAATTTCTTATAAATATTATTTTTTTACTGTATAATAAAAGTAAAGACAGTTATCTTGTATTGGAATAAAGAAAATACTTTTTACATTTCATTTTTATAAATAAAGTACAACCTCACTAATCCAGCATTTTGATAGATCAAAACATTCAATAATCTGGCAACTTTTTTAATATAACTAGAGCCCTAGCAACGTGCATGGCACTAAAAATACAAGTGTTGTACATATTGACAAATGTATGGTAAACTGTGTAATGTTTTATTTATTGATTTAATGTACTTTATAAGCATTATTATTAAAAATATTAGCGTTCTCCACTTCTCCTACATACAAACTATAATTGTGCCAAATTTCGTACTCCTCCGTCCGCACAATTTTCGTAAAAATGTGTCCAAAGTTTTTCTTCACATATTATATATTCTAAGAAACGTTTGGGACAAGATTTTTATAAAAAGGATTATTAATATATATAATTAATCAATAGAGTGAGATGTATAACAATTATAAAATAAAAAGAGTAAATCATAAAAATATTTTTTTTTGTAAAGTGTAATCTTTAAATAATGTAGATTAGTGAAATTCTACTGTATTACATTTTAATTTCCCAAATTAATATCCATTAAAATGTTATACTTCACTTATTCCTTTCTGTTTCTTACATAACAATCAAATGCTCCTTAATAAATAACATATCTTAATGATTAACCTATCTTAAGGTATAGGATGCTGGTTGGGCGTGAGGCCACCATGCTCTGGACTGTGTTTTTGTTTTTTCCTTTTTTTCTCTTTTTTCCGTTTCTTACGCTCTTTGTCATCATCATGCCTCTTTTGCTTTTTGTGTTTCTTCTCATATGTGTCCGGGTTTGATGAATCTGTAATAAATTAAGTATTAAAGATAGCAATTATAGTAAAGGATAGATTCAAAATGTACAGTATAAGAACTTTATAAAGCTTTTATTTTAGCTTTTATGCGACTCCATCGCTGTCTAAGCGGAGACTAATACTAGGCATCATTTTAGACCAGACTGACAAAAATATAAAAATAACCATCCTTCTGGATCATCAGTCCATCAGTTTGCGCTTACACAGTCTGTTTTTCATCATTCTGACATCAGTTCTGGACTGAACTGACATCAGACTGACCGTGTAACCTCCGCCTAAGAGTATTTCATAAAAATATAATTTACACACAAAAGCTTTTTTTCAGCTTCATAGTGTCTTGCATTTACCAAGGTAGGCAGAAATAACCAAGTGTTATGACACAGTTCTTCATACACTGACAAATTTTAGAATTATTGCATGTTAAGTGGTTTGTTTTTTACCAAAGCAAAGAAATAAAAATATTATAGTTCATATTTTTAAAGAAAGAAAATTACTTATTTAGAAAACATTTAAAAATTTTAAATGTAGCGAGACTCGAATCCTGGAAATCGACCAGGGTGGGACCAGGAATTGGATTAATACTTTATTACTATTTTTTATTGCACACCTACACATTTTATTCTCCCGCATGACTTATGTTGGCTGGTAGAAAATGCTTTTTAGCATTAAGCCCCCCTATTGTAAATTTTGTGTCTAAAAAACCTCTAATAATAAAGAATCTAAAAATAAAAAAGAAATAATAATAGTTCATCCCCATTAAGTGGGATTGAACCCATAACTGTTGCATTCAGTTAGAAAGTATCAAAATTTGGAGTTAAAATAACTAACCTTGCAGAGGTGTGTCTTGTCCAGGTGGTGCACCATCTTTATGTTTGTGTTTCTTGTGTTTACTCTTGTGTCTCTTTGGCGGTGTCGCACTTACATAGCGATATTGTTCAGGTAAAGGTCCAGGATGCAACCGGAACCCAGCTAGCTGTGCACTAGTCAAAGGAAGCAGTTCTTTACCACCGATAGGTCTTTTAGCTATGACTGAACCTAAGGTACTGTTGTCTTCCTGTCCAGGTCCATCAAGTATACCAGGGAGATTTGGAAGGAAAGATGAGAGTGATTCTTTTAACTTTTTACCATTAAATTTACTATATGAGTGTTCTAGTCCATAATACGCCATTAAATTTGTAGCTCCTGTGAGATCACATTCTCCTGAAAAATATATATTAGAATATTTAAAACAGCCCAAGAATTTTTTTATAATGTAAAAGATTTTGTTTTGTACCTGGAGGTTCTTTCATCAAATAGAAAGGCCCACTATGCACAATTGAGGGGTTCTTGCCAAGTGATATGGTGGTCTTGAGGGTGCCAGAAGAATCTTGACGAGATACTACTGGTGACCTCGCTCCTCGAGGCGAGGACTTTGGTGAATAGGGCTCTACCTTTCTAAACTGATCAGACATCATCTTGCATCTGCATTGTCTATAAAAAGAAATATAAAAAAGAAATTTTCCTAAACAAAACGATAAAAACTAAAACGACAACTATCTTCCCTTCCCTTTCGAAATCTTTTGATCATACAGATAAAATTTGATAACTAATGTTTTTATTGTGACATAGGATATGAATCAATAAAATTATACAAAAATTACGATATTTTACAGAAACTATCAAAAAATATGCCAATATTATTAATATTATTTAAAAAAATCATTTTTCGAGAAAATATGTTAATATTAAATAATTATTATAATTATAAAATACCGGTTTATCTATGGTAAGAACCACGTGTTTACAACGCAAGCCTAAAAGTGACATCACTTAAATTAAAAAGTACAAAGAAGAAAAAAACTTGTCTATGGTTCATGAATTAGCTTCTCGTAACGCGCTACGATTTTCGATTGTGTGTTTGGAAATAAACAGTTCGGCGAATTTAATTTATGATATTTTTGGTTATATGAGGAGTTTAAAGTCTGAAAAATGTTTGTGTGTGGTGAAATTAGTGGAACAAGAGAAGTGCAAAGCTTCTGATAACACCGATCCTCGCTCACCGAAGTGACGCCATTTTACGGGAATGACCAGCCCGCGGCCGCCTCTCATTAGGTCTGATGTAAGGAGCGCTCTATACAAACGGATGCATGGAAACAAACCTCTCATATTGCACTCGTACTGGACGTACGACTTCAGAGGTATAGTCAATGTTTCATTTTGTTATTGTCGCTATCGTAATTCGAATCGCTTTTGATTTCCTCTTGTTTGAACGTCTTTTGTTTCTTGCGAGTCAAACTGAACACGTGTTGTATTTTTTTGCAGAAAACTATGGAAGATGGTAATATTGTCAATACTAAAGACGATAAAATCGCTTCAGCATCTTTAGCAAATTTGTATAGTGATCGATCTTGTAAATTGGCGACAAATGGACACGATTTTGCTGGCGAACCGTCCAGTCCCACAGACAGGCGCTACGAGCCGCGTCGTCACAGCGCTGACACACTGCAGGAAGATAAGTTTCGGAAACGCATAAACCCGCTAAGAATACACCTGGGTAAAAGACCCTTTGTGGATAACTCTGTACCATATAATAGTGTTTCAAAGAAACGAAAACCTTTTGTGTCAAAACCTAGTGATGTCAGTGTACCCAAAGCAAATACTCCCCGAGTACCCAAGTTAGTGCCCAAACGTGTAGACCATAGTCAATTTCATAATGTTCCAACACATTTGGATAGTTCCCTTGACAATGAACAAGACAAACCTGTGCCTCGACTTGTGCCTAAAAGCCAGTTATTGCAGTTCAAAAAGGGTAAGATGGAAAAAGGAGCCCAATTGAAGGAATATGCTCAAAGCTTGGGTTTACAGCCGATGGTTAAATTTAAATGCAGAAAATGCTGTTCAATGTCTTTCAAAACATTGGCAATGTTAAAAGAACACCAACTTGTATGTCGAGCACAAGCAAAAGAACCTGCGTTAAGTCCCGAGGCAGCACCAAACACAGATAGTAGTGCAGCTGGACCCTCCCGAGTCACCCGCAAAGTGTACCTGTGTTCTGCGTGTGGAACCTATTATGAAAATTGGAATCTTTTTCTTCATATGAGAGAAGTGCACAATCGACATATCTGTCTCTTTTGCCTGGGAATGTTTTCTAAAGCAGAAAAGCTGTCTTCACATTTAACTAACAAACATCATGTACAAGAGTTTAACTATGATAGTAAAGAGGATTTTTGTAAAGTGTACAATGGAACGTTTTATTTGATGTGCTGTGCCTGTGATGAAATATGTAGTGAAAAAGATGATTTTTATAACCATGATTGTAATAATATCAAGCCAAAACCTGTCCCTGTTCTTATTAGTAAAAATGCACTTAAATCTAATACTGCAAAAATAATGAAAAATGGCAATGAATCTGGTATAAATGGACCACCTACAAATGTTACAAAGGAACCTGCTAAGCCTTTCAATGAAAAAAAGGATTTAAATGAAAAGAAACCTGAGACAGTTACATCACACTCTCAAAAAAATGATTTTCATATGAGCAGTAATGATATTGTAAATAGTGACACTAGTATAAGTTATGAAAGTGTGGCATCTACTAGTAAAGACACAAGTAGTACCTTAGATACTACCCCCCTAGTACATAGTCCAAAAGCCCAGCCTTACTCAAGCCCTAATGATAGTTTAACACATAATTTAAATACAAATGTTAACTATATCCCCAATGGGAATGAGCAGTTGGAGCAATCAGATAGCAGTGATACTCCAGACTCAATTAGTAACAGAGAACCAACACCTGACTATGTACCACAAAGAAAACAAAGAGAGCCAACACCACCCCTTACTGAAAAAGATAAAGAATGTGGGATTAAGTTAAAATTGAGCTTAAACAATGCCAATTCACCAATTATTATTAATTCAACTGTGGATCCCTCTGTTGGTCAACAATATGCTCACAAACCACCTTCACGTAACAGACGACCGCCTAAAAGATATGAAAAAGACAAACCTCCTGACCCAGTTCCAACAACACCAGTCAAACCACCTTCAATAAAGATGACAATATGTGATAAAGCTGACAGTCCTTTTGTTAAGACAACTATTATAGAGAACAACAAAGAGACTACTGTTAAAACACTTGTAAATAATAATATAGAAACAATCAATAAAGCACCTGAATTCAAACTAGAAAATACTATAAAATCAACTATATATGATAATAAATTAGAAGATATTAATACTTTAAATAGAGTACCAAAATTAACTGTTAGAGTTCCTAAAGAATTTTTGGATAAAAATTCATCTAGTGAATACTCTTCTGATAGTGATTCTGGGGAGAAGTTAACTGTTGATGTTAATAAAACCAGTGCAGAGGAACAAGAATATAAAAATAAACAAGAAAAAATGAACACTGCTCCCCCTATTACACCTTTAGAGGAAGAGAAGGCTGAGGAAGAACAGAAAGTTAAGCCAGATCCAGAAGAGTTATTAGAAGAGCGAGTACAAATAAAAGATGAGATCTCCCTTAAACCTGAACCAAAAACAGAACCTCCTGACCAGAATCCTAATGAAGATGTTAATGTAGAAGAGCCTGTTGATCCTGTTGTGACTGATGATATTCCTGTAACAGAATTAACATTAGACAGGCCTATTGACAAATATCCTTTAAAGGACCTGTTGAAGGTGTTTTTGGCATCCACAGTTTTCAATTGTATTTATTGCAATCATGTTCGTAAGATTGCAGTAGATTGTGAGCAGCTGGCCCTGCATATGGTGGCACAACATAGGTTTTCTGCTACTGTTGATAGCATCACAGCTGAGGAGTTAATGCCAGAGACAATTACATTCAAAGTGCAGGCCGGAGCCGAGGAGCTACGGTCTATTTATATTAATTTAGACTCTTATGATAGTGTAGACAAGTGTGATACAGTTCAATTTAATCCAATTTTCGAATGTTTTCAGTGTTATTTTAAAACTGCTGTTCATAAAGATCTCTATTTGCATAACAGAAAAATGCACCAAAAAACAATATTACTGTGTGTTATGTGCAAGAACAATTTTTATAGTTATAGTGAATTATTATGTCATTTATGCCCTGGAACCTATGATTCTGAGTATGCAATTAAGTTTAGATGTTGTTTTTGTAATGTAGACAATATTTCGTCATCCTTTAGGCTAATGGTGCATCTTAGAAAGATACACCACACTTGTGATGTGTGTTTAGAACTTTGCCAAAGCCAAGCACGTCTGTCTAACCATGTGTGGAAACACAAGTTGCACCATTTATGCTATCGTTGTGGAATAGCTTATAGAAACAAACCAGATATTACTAATCACTTATTTTGGAAGCATGGCACTGAAAGTGTTTTGTGTAAAAAGTGTCTACAGAAAAAGTGGCCTCATGTTTATCATTTCTGTACACCACCAGCCGTGTTTGTTTGCGATGAATGCACTTTGCAATTTACGAGAGCAGTTTGCTTAAAAGTTCATAAACGATTTCACTCTGAAGAGTTTCCACATACGTGTAGTGAAGAAGGGTGTACAGAAAAATTTGTATCTAAAAAACTCCTTAATAAGCATTTAGAAGTACATAACAAAAAATTGATTTCAGAAAAATTAGATGAAGAAAAACCTGTTTTAAATGTGTCTATTTCAGAAAATTCAAAGGAAATTCCTATTATTGATCTTGTTGATGATAAGACAAAAGAGGTAGCTGGAATTCCCGAAAATAAAACTGAGGCTGAAAGTGAGCAACAATCTAAAAGAAGTAAAAAGAAAAAGCTGAAAGACAAAGATGCTTTATTATTAGATGTTAATCTGCCGGCATTGAATTTATCTGAGAGCGACAGTAGTGACGAGTCTGATAGTGGTATTCCACCGATAAATAAGGAAGAAACAACTCAGGACAAGCCTGTTAATGTTCAAGAAAATAATACTACATCTAATGTTGAAAAAGATGTGAAAACAGTAGACTCAGAAATGCCACCAATTAACGAAGAAGAAAAAACAGATTTGAAAGAAGACGATAAACCTAGTGACCAAAAAATTCTAGAAATATGGGATAATTTTAATAAATATCAAGCTAAAGTTGAAAAACAAAAAGAAAAGACGCCTCCTTTGGTACCTATACGAAAACATGTATGCGAGTCAGACCACGATTACTGCGTAATACCTGCTGAAATTAACGGAGAAGATGACGTATTTGGTTCTGATTCGAAAAAAAGTAAAAAATCTCCAAAGAAAAGGCACGGTAATCTATCAGTAAGTTCAAGCAGTGGTAGTAGTGACAGCGACTCAAGCTGTTCCTGCGGATCTAACTGCAGTTGTTCATCGTCAAGTGGATCTTCTTCATCAAGTTCATCCGATTCTGATTCTTCAGAAGAATCAGGCAATGAAAAGGATAAGAAAAAGAGTAAACAATTTAAAAAAACCCTTCCTAATAGGAGATTAAGTAATGGTTCAAATGTTGATGTAATGGGTATGTCGGAGACCCCTATTTTAGTACCAGATAAAAGTGAACCAACAATTGCTGAAAGTGACTTAGAAACTGAAGAAAGCGAAACTGATGAAGAGTTTTATGATGAACATCCTCAACAAATTGCAAATAAAATGCATAATGAAAAACGCAACCAACTGTTACTTTTAGCTTCCGTGGCTCCATCTGATGGTGGCTCACTATCAGGCGACGTCAGCCGCTGTACAACTCCAGCTAAAGAAGAAGAACCCAAGGAAGTAAAAGAAGTCAAGGAAATTATAAAAGAAGAGGAAAAAGAAGTGAAAGAAGAAGTTGATTTTAAGGAGAAAACTAGTAGCAGCAAAAAGAAAAGTAAAAAGAAAAAGAAATCAAGGAGTTCGCGTAAACATGGTCCTATCAAAATGACTATTCCTAAAGATGTTATTGCAAAATCAGAGATAGAATCAACACCACCTTTAATTCCAAATAAAATTACAATATCTCTGCAGTCTAATACGGTACAACTACCGGAAGCTCCACCAGCGGCTACAGTACCCCCGCCCGCCATCGTCAACACTCAGATGAAGTTAACGGAAAAGAAGCGAGCCTCGAAAAGGAGACGAGTGCCAAATAAATTTTACGGATACTCAAGCGACGAAGATTCACCACAAACAGTTGCGGCCCTTAAACCTCAATTGCCGCCAAAATTAGAATGGAGGAAAGAAGATTTGCCTTCACCTGTAACGCACAAAGCTAAAAAGGAAATACCATCTACAGTCATCCCGCAAAGAATGTTTAATTACAATGAGCCCATAAGGTTGACGACGCCCATACCCGATCCCGAGCCTCCACGTTTCTTGATGAACTCGGAATCTATGGAGTCTAGTGATTCGGAGTCGAGCACCGAGGGCGGGCTGGAGATCTATCAGCCCACGCCACCCGCCGCTGCCACGGTGCCGCCGCCCACATACTTGAACTCGGGGACGTCGAGCCTGCCATACGCGTTCCAGCGCCCGGCAGCACGGCAAGCGCGCGAGGGCGAGAGCGTGTACTGCTACTGCCGCTGTCCCTACGACGAGGTGTCGGAGATGATCGCCTGCGACGCGGAAGGCTGCTCCATCGAGTGGTTCCACTTCGAGTGTGTCGGTATCATGGTACCGCCTAAAGGCAAATGGTACTGTCCACAGTGTAGAAAAGTGTAGTTTCTCAGGTTACAGATGAGTCTTATCGAAATTCGAGTGTATATAATTATTGTGTATTGTTATTTGTATATAACTTATTGATGACTGTAGATATTTAGCTTTACATGTATATCTTTGTAGTTAGTTCGGATAAGTTAGGATATTAGGTCTGAAAAAAAATGTATCATTGTTATAAAGTACACGTTATGCTTGATTCTGGCTGTGCGGCCGATTCTGTAACCTGGCAAATTGTTACTGACATTATCGTATACAGCAACACAGAAATATAAATCCAATTTTTGATACCATTATGTTTTGTTATTTGATTCACCAATGCGTTGATAAAATATCAAAGAAATGTTCTGTTACATAAGTCATATCGTTTATTAAATCATAACTAACCTACAGCTTAGTGCGAATTGAAAGGTATAATTGTTGCGAGTTCGATCCCTTGCACGAGAAAAAAAATAGTATATGTAGATGTGTAAATCAAAAATATTGAGAATAATTCTATATTTGAACAAAAACAATAACATCGCTTAACGATGAGCAATAAATATAATCAGCCCGCATGTGAGCTACCGTGTGCGATAAATTAATGTATATTAAAAACTTGTGACATCGATTTATACTTATATTAATTTATAAGATGTGCAAGAGTGTTTTATTACATTATCACTTATAGAGTCCTAAAAAATTGCTACGATTATTATTTTACAACATCACGATATGTTGCTTAGTACCTACACACAAAATAGTTATAACGCAATAAGTAGATATTAAAACATTGATTTCCAATAGCTATATTTCTCACAATAATGTTAATTATAATTCACTGTACTGCTCACACCAATAAAAACATTTTCCGCCCAAATTTTAAATTATAAGCGCGCGTCATTCCTTTCCCGCCAAGCCCCTCCCCGACCGCTCGGCGACAGCGTACCCAAGAGCTGCCGACAAGCCGGGTGGCGCGTAACATAGTGTTAAGAGATGACACTTCGGTCTGGTCCACCTAATTTCGAGATATTGGCGGTTGAGTAGCGCATACTAGCGACAGTTTCTGGACGTTAAAACCAACAGAACAATAAATTTTTACTGCTTACAGAATTTTTACTCTTAAATATATTTCAAATGAAATTTAACCGGATTAATCGCGTATTTTTAATATTATACATTTTTGGAAACCCGACGTTTCAAACACTTTACAGTAGTCCGTGGTCACAGCTAGACGGAGGTGGCATTTGTCTCTTAGTTTTCTTAATTGCCTCGCGTACTATTCGCCCTGTATTCTTGCAGAATAGGCTGAGCTGAATCTATCTTGCTCTCTAGTGTGGTGGGTATGAGATTTTAAAGTTTTTTTGACTGGGCGAGCGTTTTCTGCTTTGCTAAACTTAAAAAGCACACACACAAAGAGGACTAGGAAGCACCAGTACTCAGTAGGAAATACTAATACACAATTGTACACCAACAAGAATTAGTAAGCAAGTAAGAGAGAAATTCTAAATACTCAGTGGAATAGATATGTCAGGAAATCTAATTTTATCTATCTCTCCGGGGCTCCTTACTTTTTACGTGACCTTCCGTTCGAAGGTCAACCAAGATATCCCCTACCTTTCTTATCGCTCATTTTTCTGTCATATTTTTTTTTGCTTTTCTTTCATTATTCATTCGTTAGACGTGCCCAGCACTTTTTCTTCATTCTCACCTTGCTCTTGCATTTCATCCTTTCATCATTTCTTTCAAATACCAGAACCTTTGTCTTATTCGCAATCAGGCTTAGAACATTATTTTCACACTTCTTTCATAGTGGTGATTAATGCCTGAGTGGCGACTAAGTCTTATTCTGATGATGTAATGAGCACTGCATCATCTGCGTACAGCAGGCAATTTACACTCAAGTCACCTACTTTCACTCCCATATCACTTTGTTTCACTCCTTGGAGACAGCTAACCAAATACAAATTGAACAACCAAGCTGACATGGTGCATCATTGTTTAACACCCGATTGGAAGTCAATTCAGGGCGACATGCCAGCTTCTACTCGTTTGCAGGTTGAGGGATATCTGTAAAGAGACTTTACAGCCTGGAGCAACGGTCCGCCCACATTGTACCGAGGTGGTATCTCGCATAATTTAATTCTCGCAACTCTGTCAAACGCCTTTTCTAAGTATATATACAAAGTCACGATGATTGTACCTCGTCAATTGCACTGCACCTCGTCTGAGACCTCTGATTTCCAGCATAAATTGCACAAAAACTATAACAAGTCCAAGACGCGTAGCCCACCATAATTGATTATCTCGACAGTAACTCCATCTGCTCCCGCTCTCTTACTACATTTCAGACTTTGTATTGCATTCTTAACTTCTTTTATACTGATTTCGCTATCAGCTACATTAAGACTCAGCGTTTCGCTGTTACTTCAGACTGAGGCGTCATCACATTCATGCATCTCCTTGTAAAATTCTGCCCATCGCTGCAAAACGTGTGATTGTTCCGTTAAAAGTTCACCGTCCTTCGAAAGAACCCCTTTCATTCTACAGATGAGCTACAGATGAGCAACCTCGAAAAACATTAACTTCTCGCCAGAAAAGGTTCGTGTTTTCCCTGAAGTTTTTCGTTAACCTGTCATATCTTTCAATCTCTGACTTTTCATGCTTCATTTTTGTCAGTACTTTCATTTAGTGGTTTTGCAACTTATACTCTTTCTTTTTATCTCTCTCATACTTTTATCCTTACTTGAGGCTTTACAATTCTGGTATGATTTTTTCTTTCTTTCTACTGCATCTTGTACTTCATCATCCCACCATTCTTCCCGCTTTTTGCTACTTTTATTTTCCCTTTACCACATACCCCTGTGCTGTCCTTCATAGAATTCCTAAGGCTCTGCCAGCATAATTCAACATTTTCATTTCCAGACAGTAGTCTAGCTTCCTGGAAACTCTTGATATTCCTTTCTAATCGGTGGATCTTGAATCGACTCCAAGTTTGGACACTTTGTTAGCTGCGCCAATTTGCGAACAGACTAATTATTCTAGCCACGGTTAGATAGTGGTCCGTTCCCAGCTCAGAACCAATAAACACTCGCGTTTCCATAAAATGGCCTGAAATACGTAAATCCACTAGGAATAAATCAATTCTACCTTTTCTATATAATGCATGTGAATTTGTTTGCGATCAAACATTATGTTCCGATCCAGTTGCCCGATAAATCGTTCGTTCGCCTGTTCGCTTGGTATTGGTATGACTATACAAACATCATCCAAATCTCTATCATGATGAGTGAATGAAGTCTTTTCATATATGATTTTTTTAGCTTCACGCTATGTCCCGCACACAGCCGGTTAGGCAGAGGGAACCTAGTGTTAAGACACTCCGTTCCCCACTTTCTGCCGAATTCTGGAGACATTGGGTGTTGAGTAGCAGAACTCAAAGTCGCGCTTAGCCTCGACACCAGAGCGAAGAAATGGAAATATACTCCTCGAGTGGGGATCGAACCCATAACCAGTCGGTTTTACAGTCACACTTCGAGTCGCTGCGCCACGACTGGCCTCAATTCTTGATAAATGATAAAAGATATTTTGAATATTTCCTGTATGTCTAGATAGTGCAAAGAGCTGCTGGCAAATATATCTTTTAGTTTTCATGAAATTGAAGTCTAGGCACTGTTAGACAATCATGTGTTTTACGAATTTCTTAAATTTACGATTGCGGTGTAATAATCGTACCATTTAGTTTCCAGTTTCATGATTGTCAATAAGCGAAGCGCACACAGACAGTTCAAGTTACAAAACTACGTCTTATCATTCTTTCTTTCTTCAGTATTTCTTTTTAATGGAAAGGACAAAGCATACGAGTGTACGGGTCACCTGATGGTAAGTGGTATAGATGCGTTGCCGGCATTGAAGGTGGAGGTAGATGCGCTTTTTGAAGGTACCCTAGTCGTATCGACCCGATAGCGGAAACACTGCCGCAGGTAGGCCATTCCACAGGCGCGTGGAGTGAAGTTCTAAAAGAACCGCAAAGTAGTGGAGTGCTATGTGTGTGGGTGGTGTGGATGGTATATAAGTTTATGACATACTGTAGAAAATTTGGCGGCAGGTACCAGGTCAAACGGTTCCTCAAATACTCCCCATGATGAATGCGGTAGAGAGCTCTCAGTGAAGAGACATCAAGTCTTTCACAGACCATTGTGTCCCCAACAATTCGAGCGGTTCTATGTTGTATGTGTTCAAATAGTTCAAGTTGATACTGCGGTGCATCAGCCCAGATATGAGAGCACGACTCTTTATAAGGCGTTTTGGCTTAAAGTACTGCCTCGCTCTGCCGATGACACTCAGTTTCTTTGAGGCCAATTTGGCCTTGCTTATCAGATGAAGACGATAATGCCAGACACTCGAAACGCTAATATTTGCTGGTACTGGACGTGGATTTCAGTGTCTTTTTCCTATTGATTGTCATGGTATCTCTTGCCGTAAGTTGCTCTGATTTATCTATTACAAATTACTTGTAATTATTGTATACAGCTCTAGTTGCTTGCACGGTTCTATTAGGAAGGGCTTCTATCAAATCTATCCAAGATTTGATAGAAGCCCTTCGGACAATCGTAATACACAAACCGATTTGTGGGGTTCTACTATTGTCTATATGATATCTAATGTATGTAAATAAAAGACAAAAACCAAAGTACAGTACAGTACATATGTAAGAAATGCAACAATAAAAAGGACGTGCGAAGTTTAAAAAAAAACAAAGATTCCAATATGATCATTACAAAAATAAAGATTATAATATTACGTTTTGCAGATATGCGAAAACTTATGTTAAATCATAATGATTTATTGTTGTCAAATAACAATGTCAATCTTTTCTGAGTTAGATTAAATCTTTTTTTATTTCTTTATATAATATCACGTAGAAAATACTTAAAATTTTTAATAGCAGTTTTATATGTATGTGATTATATAAGCTACAAGCAATCATGGATTTCAGTGATCTGTGTCCCCATCGGAGCACTTGTAACAAGTTTAGTAAGTAGCTCTTTTCTCCTTCAACGTTATGTTACAAAATAGTAAAATTGTTGGGAAAAAGTTCCCTTTTTACCAAAAGGTACCAGTATACCTCTAAAACGTATTAAACATTTTCTCGATATTAGTAGGTAGGTACTTAACAAGCAGTGTACCTAACTTTCCGGGCTGTACATCTTTATATGTTTTGATAACTTTCTTTGTATAAAAGTTCTTTTAAAATACTATTTTATTGAATTTGTAAAAAATCCATGTCACTACTATATACCATGTACCTATGAATATTATCATAATTATTGTACTTTGTCATAAAACTACGTCAGAACTCAAGGTTGTATAGAACTAGCATGTGAAATATTTATATATTTTCACATAATAATCAATACAATCGATTAATTTGTTTTATTTCTTTTAATATATTTCACAACTTTACAAGCTATTTTTATTTCTTCGCTCTCGCGCAATGCGTTGAGTTCTACTACTCAACACGCTATGGGAAATGGAGTGTCTTACTTAACACTATGTCCTTCGTCGAGACTCGATTCCCTAGGTGCCTCAAGGTCCCAAATTATTTAATAATAATAAGTTGGCGACTATAAACCCTTTACCAATATATGTTGCTTTAATTCGATATATAATTCATTAAAAAAAAACACATGAGTGCAAATTTTTAACATTAAATGACCTGTTTAAAATAGGCAACCCTGGGATTGCGGCAGACTCAGAGCTGACAACTATTGTTTTTCCAATTCCTTATGCGATTTTCTTTCAAATGATGTGAGATTCATATAAAAAAAACATATGAGTGCAATTTTCTTCACAAAACGCTTTACCATAAATTTAATTAAAGGTGATTGCGGCAGGATTCTTCTAGGCAACCCTAGTGTAATCTATTCTACTTTCATGTATCATTCTTAAACATAAGTTTCATTAAAAAAACAGATACCTGCAGATTTAAGCACTGGGATCTCGACCTATAATAAATTTTACCTTTTTTAGATACAATAAGTAAGCCCACACTGAGTACTATTGCTACAGAACTACCGGTGCCTGTTTGGAGAGGTAAGATATTTTTAAGTTACATCTTATAAACGCTCGCTCCACTATTCGTGAACTTCATTGAAGTGCGGAATACGTGGCCACACATTTATTGTATTTTCTACGTGATATTATATTGCAAACCTCGCGGGTACCTCAGTAATCCATCACGAAGTCATTTGACTCGGATGCAAATACCGACACCGAGTGGAAGTCACCCAAGGTGAGCTAAAGTTACACGACGCGAACTAAAGTGTCTGCCCACACTATTCTCTTTTTTTAAAGTGTTTCACGTCCGCCCAAACGGGGGCACCGTAGGGGGCCATCGACCTGACCACTCCAGGCACAGTCGACCGCCTGAAGCGCTTAGCCCATCCACATTTGGCAAAAAGAGCGCCAAGGCCGCCGCTGTCTTCGACAGTTTCGGAGCCAAGGATGTAAAATGGCCCCGGAAACTCCACATTTCAAATTTTTGCGCCATTTCGAAGTAAAAACGTTTAAAAAATTCTGTTTTTTGGACATCTTACCTGCACCTCCCCTTTCATCCCCGCGGGTTATATATTGTTTTAAAGCTCTTTCGAAGCCCGATCGCTGGACACCAGTTTCGCTGGAATGCGTCCAGTAGAATCTGAAAAATTCACTATACTTACTTCTTATATAAGAAATCCACCTAAGCTCTGACGACGTTGCGGAGGGACCACTGCACATCGATCTGCAAAAAATCAGAGTGGCGGATTTTTCACCGCTCGTGCAGTGCTCTCTCTGCTTCAGCTACGGGCACGGTAGGCGGTTCTGCAAAGAAACCGCCCCCAGGTGGAGCCACTGTGGAGGACCCCAGATGAGGACTGAGTGCGATGGCTGGCTCAATAACGCACCACTATCTTGCTGCAACTGTACTGGTGCAAAGGCGGAACGCGCTGACCACAACGCGTTCAGCGCCGACTGCCCAATCAGACGCAAATGGGATGCGCTAGCCCGGGCCAGCATAGCCTATTGCTAAGGGCGAGTCTCTCTCCTCCATACTCGCCGAACACATCTCTGCTCAAAGACAGCTGCAGCCCAAAGACACCGAGCGTCGTCAGACACTAAATGACGGGATGCAAAATTGTTTGGATCCGCCATTTACAGGCCGCAATGTTCTGACGGCGAGGAACAGCCTAGCCTCGAAAAGACTCGTGCTCACACCCAGTGCACATAAAAGATCCATCGCAGACTCCCTCTGCGATCGGATGAAGATATTACAAACAAGTTTCGTAAAGAAACACGTAGTAATAGCTTCCTCGGACGCAGAGGGAGCCAGCGACGAGAAAAATATGCCACCCAGAGACACAGGTGCTAAAACAGACTGTCCTTCCGGCCGTCCGATAAAATTTTCATCTGTTCTCCAGTCAAATTCGATCTTTGTTTGTGGTTGTTTTATTTTAAAATTAAAGGTAGTAAGTAGCCTTAGTCTTAATAGTCTAAATGTAAACGTAAAAATAAATTCAAAAATTAAAGGTCACATATAATAATAATAATAATAATAACACTTTATTGCATGTTTACAATTGGATTATACATTTGATAAACAAGTACATAAGATCAATGTGCAATGGCGGCCTTATCGCTAAGAGCGATCTCTTACAGGCAACCAACAATACAGGATTAAAATAATAAGAACGCAGAGCGGTGCAAAAAGTATAACATATTTTTTTTTACGAGCTACACTCTCGTTACATTGATTTATACATAAAAATAAATAAAATGACAAATATAGATAAATACATAGATAAATACATACATACATACACAAATACATACATAGATACATACATACATATACACATACATACACATTCATACATAAACTAAGCGTATATATATCCTGTCTC
>JAAIXJ010000123.1:470357-498391 GCA_013403705.1 Heliconius hermathena | reverse complement strand
GTATAGTTGCTCATGGACAATACGTTCTAGGACTTTGGACAGGAACGGAAGAATGGAAATTGGCCTATGGTTAGAGAACGATGTTGGATTCGACGTTTTGGATGTTTTTGGGATAGGGATCACTAGTGCGTGGTGCCATGCATCAGGAAATTCACTGGAGGAAAGGGAGAAGTTAAAGATATGGGATAAGACAGGAAGAACAGCATTAAGCGATAACAAAATCATACGACGACTAATATTATCAGAGCCAGTAGCATCTGATTTAATAGCTCTCACGTGCTTACGGATTTCTGCCGAAGAGATGGGTGTGAAGAGGAAAGGAGGTGAAGGATTTGAAAGTAGCGACAGTGAGCGAAGGGTGTTTAATTTAATGTTGTCGTCCATCTTATTGACATTTGTAAAGAAATTATTTAACGAGTCTAAATCCATGCAGTTGCTTAAGATTGATGTGTACTGTGTGCGCCTACCTCCTATGCCCATCGAGTTCAAAAATTTCCAAGTTTTTGCAGGACTCCTGGGGTCAATTGATGAAAAAATATGGTTACGTCGCGCATTTCTGCAAGCCTTGTTACATTTGTTCCTTAGTGTTTTGTACCGTTGAAGATTTGCGTCCGTAGGATTTATTTTGTATTTGGACTTTGCAGTATTACGCTTGACCATAAGTACTTTAATATCTTGCGTTAACCATGGAGCAGGGAGATGTTTTATTTTTATTGGTCTGAGCGGCGCGTGAATGTCAAAAAGCTCAATTAAAATGGAATTAAAAATATTTAGTTTATCATCGACATTACCTGCACTAAAAATGCAATCCCAGTCAATACGACTAAGATAGTTAGTTGTTTAGTTTTAAAAGAATTTCGTTAATTTAGACAAAGTAATTTCCAGAGTTTAAATATTGGCCTAGCGCCACCTCCTCCAAATTTTAAAAGAAATGTAAATAAGTAAACCAATAGATGCGCAAAGTCTCTGATCACGTCAGAGGGACGAGACGTAAAGCTCAGAGCTTTACATTAAAAAAAAAAAACTCCACATATCGTCCAGAACAAGTCCGAGGTACTTCATGCTCCTTTTGACGTCAATGTTGACGCAACCGGCAATAATGTGGACATCAGGTGGGCCATTGCGTGGAGCATGAAAATAGAATGCCTAGGACTTGTTTATGGCTACGTCTAATCTGAGCTGCCTTGCCTGTGGCTGACCCCACATTATTCGCCTCACCCAACTTCGGTCAACTTCACGAGTACTGTAATGGGCGTTTTATAAGTAAATGAAGTAGAACACATAAAGTAAAATTAAAAAAAACACCTTTATTGTTGTTGTTTATAATTATTTCTTTTTGCACAATTGTATTTACTGTATTGCTTCTTAATGTTTAAAATAAATTTGAATTAAAACATAAAATTGAGTTGAGTTAAAATTAAATTGTTTTTATTTTTTTCAAATGTATAATAAGCTTTAATATTGTCTAAAAGATGCTTAAAAAGTGAAGTGATAACAAATCATTTTATTCATTATTATTATAATATTTTTAGTAAAAAAAACAACATACAAAAATCTATATCTTTATTTTATTCATTTCATCCCTATCATTTGGTGAACGCGTGTAGCGTGATCTGTATGGTCTTCGCATTTTGACAACATTTATTTTCACCATGAAAGCTCAGAGCCGTTGTATTGAAAAAATTTGCCGTTATGTTCTTCTCGAAGATTCTGAATGGTTTCAAGCATACCAGATACACTGGTGTCTACTTCTAGCGGTGCGCTACTACCGCCCATTTCAGTCTTCACCCATCCTGGATGCATGGATATGACAATGATTTGATCCCTTTTCAAATCTATACTCATAGATTTGGTTGCTGCGTTTAGTGCTGCCTGTTGATAATTTGTGAAATAAGAAATACTAGAAAAATATACCTAATATTGTACCAGCTTCACGCTGTATCCCGCACACAGCAGGGTAGACAGAGGGAACATAGTGTTATGACACTCCGTTCCCCACTTTCTGCCGAATTCTGGAGGCATTGCGTGTTGAGTGGCAGAACTCAACGCCGCGCTTAACCTCGACACCAGAGCGAAGAAATGGAAATATAAATTTAAGTAAATATTTCATCTGCTCGAGTGGGGAACGAACCCACATCCAGTCGGTTTTACAGTCACACCTCGTGCCGCTGTGCCACGACTGGCCTCAATATTTTGCGAAGATATTTTGTAATATTTTACGTCATCAATGCAATGCTTTAAACTTAAAGTGATATGTCTATCTACCTAATATGAGAAGAATTAATTTTAAAAAATAGCGTGAAAGTATATAAGAAAATACCTTTGAACATCTGTATGGATAAAAACCTCCTTTATCATTTTCCGCCATGGATCCTAATATAGAACTCATATTTACAACGGCTGCTCGTTCGGAGCCCATCGGTTTGTCACTGTTAGCCTCTGATGCTTGTTTAAGCAGTGGCAGGAGAGCCTTAAAATTATAAAACATATAAATATACACTTACATAGCTAACATATGTATTTAAATATTTACAACAAAATAATGTTCTGTTTTCAATTTATTTGTTTTAAAATACCTTTCACAGATATGTACACGTTTAGAATGAAGTTATAGATTATTATAGTGTTATACCTTTGTTAGCATAATAGGTGCGATGGTATTAACAGTCAGATTTTGCAGTAAATTATCCGGCTTTACCAAACCTAGTTTTGTAAATTTTGTACTAACACCAGCATTGTTGATTAATAGGTTCAGACCCTTATCGCCTATAACTCCTTTTACTTGTAATGCTATATTATCAATTTGTTTTAAGTCTGTAACATCTACAAATAAAAAATATTTAAATTATATTGTAACATTAAATTGTAAGTATTAAGTAAATATTGGAGCATTACATGAAGCTGTAAATAAAAATAAATTAATAGTTTATTTAGGCACTAAGGCTTTCTTTTCTGTAAGAGCTTTTATACTAAAATATAAGTACCTAGATGTAAGATGTGGAGATTTTTATTGGCTTTCGAAAGTGCACTCAGCTCCTGTAAAATAATGAAATATAATGTTCAGTGAATATGATGATTAACGTTAAGGAGCTATTGTATTGTGTAGACAAGCAGACTAATTTCAAAATATAAATTTTAGAATTTTATACTACTTTTTATTTGTATACTTAAATTATTTTTCTGGGATTATTTTTCTTTTTCGTTAAAAGTTATATTTGTTCGCATAAAATAATTATTACTGACTAATAAAATTATATCCCAAAGCTTTAAAAATCAATATTTACTTACAGCACTGTAGCAACAGTGCCTCTGTGTTTTTGATAGCAATGATTAACAAGTTGTATTTTGTAAAATAAGAAACTATAATTATATTGTATATTTTCTAATAAATACGTACGTACCTACGTACTTAACATGACAAGATAAGTTTACATTGAAAAACAGCTATATTTTGGTCTACATGATATGAAACAGGATACAAACAAACAGATTCTCAGACTCTACATCTAATCCTTTTTTTTATATATATATATATATATATATATATATATATATAATACATATTTGTTTTTTGTTTTATTTCTTAGACCGTAGCATTTGGCGTAGGGATAAAGCGTGAAGTTAAGTAAGTAAGTTTTATTTCTATTTTATTACGATATTGTTAATAAAATACAATACTTAATTTTTTTTTCTTCTACTACATTGTAACAGTTGTGAAATATTTCTGTATTCTACAAGTTTAAGAATCATCTCGATTCTCGACTAGCACCGTCATTGACTCATTGCACTTCTCTACAAACGTCGCGGGTGACGTCATCTGTCAAGTCATGCTCGACTCGCCGCTACGAGTTACGACGGTTGCCTCGTGTTGTCTCTTTCCACCATTCAGTGATACTAAAAACTGCTTTATAAAATACGCGACGTACATTCCGCCTTATTATTTGTACCGTTGTCGAAAAGACACTCACTCTGTGTTCAAGTGTTAAATATTCAGTGACAAATTTTTAATTGAAAATGGCACCTATAGGTGAGTACAATGCTTAAATTATTACCTCAGACTCGCGTCGGCAAGTTGCGAATATATTCTCAACCTTGTTGTATTTTAATAAGTGTTTTACGAATCCAAGTCCTAAGCCACGGTTCGCTCCGGTAATTAGTGCGGTCTTCATATTGAAAATTTTACAACTACTATAATTCGTACGTACTATACGAAGTTATCTCCACTGGCGAAATATTTCTAGTGAACTGTGAGACTGTCTCTGTCACATTTTATAGCGCGTCAATATGTCAGTTCTCAATAATTTCTTAAGAATAAGTAATTATCTGAAACCTTTCAATAGAACTGATTGTTTTTTTGTGTTCACGAGGCGCACCTTTGCTAGTAAGTCAGCATGTATAACTAAATAATAACCTTGGTTTTCTTAGTTACTACATAACCTCTATTTTGATAAAGCTAATATGTGAACGAAGTGTCTTAATGCCGACTTAATTGTCTTGATACAGAAGTAACCAGTTCAGTAAAATGATGAAAATGAAAATGATTAGTTACATTAGATATATATGAAAATTATTTATATATGAAAATTATACATACTGAATACTTATTTTAAAAACTACTGTTTATGTAAATATAATTGTTTTGGTAACAACACTAGGTGGTTGGATGTGTTGTGGACATAAGAAAAACTCTGTAGCCCCTTTAGTTGATCAAGGTATTGTTGCAAAACAATTCTTACAGGCATCTGTGCTGTTGCATAAATTGTGTCTTGTTATGCCTTAATAGTGCACTGTACATCAAATTAATTATGGTTGGTACAGACAACTAAAATATAAGAAGGAATAAAATAAGAAATTCTCAGTTGTGTTTTTCATTTAATGGCAATTAAACAATTATTGCCATCTCTATGACTATTATTCATATTTGTTTTGCTAATGTTTTGAATTATAAAGGTGATATTTGTCCATGTCCCAAAACTATAGTTGACTAAATACAACATGTCAACCTATGTATGTTTTATTATATGTACACTGTTGCTAGGGTTGCCAACCATATTGTAATATAATATTAATATACACTATATTTTGGGTTTGTGTACTCTATATTATTTAAATGTGTGGTTGTGTACCACATACTATATTTTCAACTCCTAAATATAGCAAATAAAAAAATATGACCTTTTTGTAGTTTATTTCAAAAAATACTATATTTTGCTGAAGAAATATTGGCAACCCTAACTGTGGGGCTGTGTCTGTACCAACTTATCAAATATTGTAATTTCAACATATATCTCATTTTAAACAACAGTTAATACCTTAAAATATTAATATGAGATATAAATTAAAATTACTATACAAAATGCACTATGTTATGATATCACCTGCACATTGTAGATGGGTCTTTCGACTATGATTTGGCTGTCATCGGTGGTGGGTCTGGAGGCCTGGCCTGTGCTAAGGAGGCAATTAATCAAGGGGCAAAAGTTGCTGTATTAGATTATGTTCAGCCATCACCACAAGGATCAAAGTGGGGTCTTGGAGGCACTTGTGTCAATGTTGGATGTATTCCTAAAAAGCTGATGCATCAAGCTGCGTTACTAGGGGAAGGTATTCATGTAAGTATTCTGTTATGATTTATATCTCAATTTGTTTTCTTCTTATTGTTTTCTGAATAGTAATGCTGCAATTTTCTTTTAATGTGCAATTGGTAAAATATTTTTTTTGTATTTATAGGATATGGTAAGTCCTCCTTTCCTTGGACTCCCTTCCCTTCCTAATCTTGAATTCCTTTGGCTTTGGAATAAATGGTTGGACCTTTTTAGTAATATATAACTTTCGAATTTTTAGTTTGCATTAGTATATAGAACTGGAAATGTTATTTTACTGTAATTATTATCAAAGTAATTACTATTAGCTAAGTGCTGTTTGTGGTTTTTGAAATTCTATATTCGTGTTTTATCATTTACATGTAGTCCACACTCCACACTACAGTGTATAGTGTTCATACACTAGAAACTTAGTAATAATAGAATCATTTTAAAGTTGCTGTGGTTTTTTAATATTTTTTACATTGTAATAATAATTCTTTAAAGAAAAATACAAGAAATATTTACTATCTAAATAAAAGAAATATTTGCTATCTCCAAAATAAGTTTTTTAAAATATTTCTCACTTTTCTTTAAATAATTTTTTATATTTTTCTATTTTCAAACTCTATTAAAATATTTAGTTTCCCATACTTATATGATACTTATAAGTTTAGTTGCTCTTTGCCTTTTATCCAGTGTAAAATTATGTACATTAAAAATATTAGTTGATTGTGATTTTTAATTACAAAAACAATAAATTATGAAGTAACCAGGCTTACTACAGTAACCCTTCCGTTTAGAAATTTTATTTTTTATTAGACCATTATTTTGTTATAAGAAATTTTAAGTTAAAGTTTCTCTATTTTTATAGATACTGTTTTTTATATATTTAAGTGTTTTGATATTATCAAATACAAATATGCATTTTTTAACCAACTATAATATGTTGTTTCTTATTCACATTATACATTTCATCTTAATTAATATGAAAAACTAAACTATTCACTATTGAAATATTTACAGTACAGTTAACATACTTTTCATTTCTCAATTGTTTCTCACCTTTTATTATGTTTTTTATGATGTCATTTAATATAAACTAGAGTAACTGTGTTTTACTAACAATAGTGGAGAAATACTTACAATAGAACAAAGTACTGACTTTGTTTATGTATATTTATAAAAGTAATAACTGTAAAATAATAATTTTTGTCCAACATTATATTTTTGTCCAACTTTAACACCAAATTGTCATGTATGGTTCCATGTGTAAACCTTCCTATAATTTGAATTCTTTCTCTTCTTTAGATTATTTATTTTTTAAACTCTAAAATCTCCACCATCAATGTGTAACAATACACATTTTATTAAACAATTAATGAATTAATGGATATATCTATTTAAAAGTTTTTATTTTGAATGTGTGAATAAACACAAGATATACCAAACAAAAAGCTAATAATTAATTTGAAGTAATTAAAATATCTTTTTTACTTCTAAGAAATAGTATAATAATAGTATTTAATTTTAGTTTAAACTTATACAATGTAGGTATAAATTTGAATTCGTATTTTTTTAAATTAACATTATTAAGTATTATTTTTTGGGTTAATCACTATTAGAACCTATAATAAAACCATTGAATATGATATATTATAATTAGTTTTCTATAAGATAACAATAGCCTCACATAGTCTCATAATAAATCCTCTCATATCTAATCTATATAACTAATTTGCTATAAATTATAAAAGATACAGCAGCTTTTATTAAATATATGTATATACAGAGTAAATATGCACTCTTACTTTGTTATACATATAATACTTAAAATAAAAGGGTAACGGATCGGATACAGATGATGTATTTTTGTTGCTGTTATAACAATGAATACTAAAAACAGAATAAAATAAATATTTCACCTATCTTCCATACAAAAATGTGATTTTTTGACATATTTTTATAATGTAATAGTACGGAACTCTTCGTGCGCTGATCCAACCCGCACTTGGTCGATTGTTTTGTATATAGATATTGTCCTTGAACTTATAATGTAATTATAATATGAAAATATTCCAGGTTAGTAGATAAATAATTGTGTGCTTGAAGCGGGCGAAGCCGCAATGTCACTAGTTAATAGTCACGCGGGTCACTAGTCACGCGGGTCACTAGTCACGTGGGTCACTAGTTAATAATATATACTTTAAAAAAAACTAAACGCTATTCTACACCAAGTGATACATGTACTATAGAATGTATGAGCCTAAACGCTAATGGCTTACTAGTAACCTCTGAAGAGTTCCAATATTCAGATCCTGGCTCCATCATCACACCAGCTCGTTAAGGTCAAAATATAGTATTGTCTCCTAAGCTACGTATAACTGCTAAACTGAGAACTAACTAAACAAAACGGATCATTCGCGAAAAAAATTATCAAAAGTAAGAATCAAAAATAAATCAAATCTGTATTTAAATTAGATCGACAGTAGTACAGTGTTTGAATCGGTTTAACGACATATAAAATCTAATTGACATCTTTTTGTGTTATTTATATATTGCAGCGCTATGGTGGTAGTATTAACTTTTAATTATAAATAGAGTTATTTTCATGTTTCCGTGTGTATGTGATGATTCATTCGTGACATAACATGGTAAAATAATGATATGGAATAATTGTATCACAGTATCGTATTGATATTTTTATATAATATGTATGTACGTTACCATTTATATACCATGACTTGCTATTTGTAAAGTAACTCGAATATCCTCCTATTTATGACCGAGTTGTTTTTGTGTTGGTCAATTCGTTTTGGTTGTTTTTTTGGGCTATTCCAGATCAAAACTTTATTTTTCGAGTGTTTTTTTTTGTATTTCTTAAGCCAATCCATCTAAAACTAATTTACTTGTATCTAACGTTTAAGAAGTTTTATTTATAACTCATAAAGTATAAAAATGATTTTCTTTGGAACCTTTTGCGTTTTTTTGTATTCGTAGAGTGATTTATCATCATATAATAGCTATGTGTTTTGGGTATCGAAACCTAATACTACATTTTGCAAAAACAGACTCGGGTATCATATACTGTCGACTTTACCATTCCTATTTGACTTTCGATACGTCCCAATTTCAATAATTCTGTACTAGGAATGATATTTTACTAACTTATTATAGCTGACAAGTGAACTAAGTGAATTCAAATTGATATACTTAAAAGGTGTATATGACACAAAGCCAGACCGAAGCTACAATGATTTATGTGATAAAATATATAGCATGTATATAGTGTTTCTCGATAAATGGATATATAATAAAAATATATTTGTAAATTTCATCCTTTAGCCGTTCCTGAGATTACCTCGTTCAATTAGACAAACTGTTCTCATAATAGAAAGTAATCATTTCAAGTCTACACCATAGTTACGCCTAGACTTAGAGTATGCAACGTAGTCATGAAACAAGGAAGCTAGTAGCTTAAATTAGGCAAACAGTGCTTTCTAGTATGCCGTTATATAGACCACACTCCTAGAAAATGTCTCAAGGTTAATGGCTATTGTAATGTATATTTAAATTTCCGTATTGAAACAAAATTATCACCATTATGGCAAAATTGTGGTAAGCAGTGGTTGTGGTTGTCTGGATGCAGCTTTGATTATCGCCATCTAGCATTTTTATATTAAAAAAACGTATCTCGTAGTAAAGAACGAAATGGTGTATTATATCCGTTTTGCATGATAAGATAGATACGTAAAATTAAAAACAAACCCCTCATATGGATATATACATATATACACATACAATAAAACTCATCCCTACACATAGAAGAGAAGGTATATGATTAAACTTTTTATAGGCAGCATTTATTACTGTAATATAGTAGAACCAAAAACAATGAGTTTAATTTTTTGGTCCGTTCATTCACGCTAATCTCAGAAACGGCTTAACCGATTTAGATGCGCTACTTTATTTTGGCAGACTTCCCTTAACATTTAATGTTTGTTTTATTACAATAAGTTCATAACAAAGAAAGTTATGTCGGTATTGCTACGAAATAAATGTTTTATTGAAATGACTGGAACTTTCCTTTTCAATGTATGGATATTGTCTTTAAAATGATAATGTTATTAGATCACGAAAAAATAAATAATTGTATGGTGCGGGTCTAAGCCTGTAATAAATTACTCGAATTACGTGTTATTTGTTATAATAAAATAAAATAAAAATCGATATCTCGCAGTTACTCGATAACTCTATAAGTGTGATCATAGATAGCGCTGATAGACGCTTTATCGTCTCACACGTTGTGTAATGAAATACAATATATAAGGCAAGTATGTTCCTCTTACCGCTATTTGCTTGCGCGTTGGGTGCATAATATATATATGAGTATGAAATAAATAAGCTATGATCATGAATAGCGTAGGAATAGTCTTGCTCCAGATTTTTTACTAAAAGATAGCCTTAAAAATAAAAAATAAAAACGTTCACACGAATATATCTGTTTAAAGCTATAATCCTCCCTAAGATGCAGTAACTATTTTTATATAAAGAAAAAAATGCTAAATCATTGGTCCATTCGTCTCTTTGAATGATTAATGTTCTAAAGATATTTGTAGCAAGTTGTTTATCAATACTTTACTTTATCTTGATGTTATTTTAATATTATCGACGATAAGAATATGTAACATATTCTTACATACATATATGTATATCAATATAATTTAGTTGATTTTTTTACTTAATTTTACTAGGCACATGAAGAACTTAATGTTTATTACTTTCTTAAGTCCTTTTCTGTCTATTCTGTTGTAAGACCGTGCGATGCACGACAGTCAACAGACCGATTCAAACGATTTCGTAATGGACCTCTTATTACAGTGGATAAAATATCTAACTATAAGTTACAATATAAAAAATATGTAACTATAAGTATTCATATTTCCGATTTACATTATTATTAAGTGCTTAATGTGTAATGGTTGCGTTTCCGGTTACTTTCCAAGTATTATATTGTTTNATTTTTGATTAAATTATATATATATATATATATATATATATATATATATATAAACTTTAAATAAAAACAAATTACTTACTTAACTTTTAAAATTATTTTCTTCCTTCTACTTTATCCTACTTTAGCTACTTCCACAGTATTATGTCCGTAGGCGAGCTATTCGTGCAATCTATAACTTAGGCCCTAAAGACTCCTTAAGGTTTAAAGAAATCAATATATTGACAGTTGCATTTCAATATATTTTTGAAAATGTTATGTATGGTGATGTGCATAAAATACCAGAAATAGCCTTAAACTTAGTGCACCTGTAACTCGATTGTATTGAATCCGTAATTCATTTATGGCACAATGTGTACGCTTTTACTATAGATCCTAGAAAACGTCAGAGAATTTTCTGTATCACAATTTAACAAAATTGTGAAAAGACGTGATAAAGGTTATTACCAAATTAATGATTTTATAAATAATAACACGCCTTGGGAATGAAATCCTCGCTCCAGTATATTTCAAAGGTATCATTGTCACAAATAATTAAATATATTGTATAGGTGTAAAATTGATTTATAAAAAGTCCCGCTGAGTTTCTTCGATCTCCGGTTCTTCTCAGGTCTGAGACATTAACTTTAGTAAACTGGTGATAAATTTTTTGACGTTCAAAAAATGAAGCATGTAACTTCTTATTTTAAATAAAAACATTAGACTTTGACTTTGAGTAACAAATTAATTAAGTGCCTGATTTTTTAAAATAAAATGTTAACTTTGTCCTATGTTTAGTTTTGAACGGTTAAATTGGATGGTAAAAATCTATTATGCCTTTAATTACCGGAATGGTCACTAAAAACGTGTTTCGTTGACCGTTTAATGGCTTTTGGCCTAAATTAAAGATATTATCTACATTTTTACTATTTAATCAGAAAATTGCAGCATTACTTTCATATATGATGGAATTTTCGTATGGTACTCAATTACTTGTCATTTAATAAAATTATTGTATAATATAATATTTTGTAATATGCTTAAGTTATTCGTGTACTTTAATTAACAATAATAAATTCGAAAATTTCAGTTTTTTATTTTGTTTTTCTTCTTTTAAAAGAACAGTATCTTTTATATGGTTTTCTTTTACACTTAAGCAATTTTTTTATCAAAATAATATTTTAGGAAGCCGTCGCGTACGGGTGGGAGGTACCTTCACTGCAGCAAGTCAAAATAAACTGGGCAGAACTAACACAAGCCGTACAAAATCACATCAAATCAGTCAACTGGGTAACTCGGGTCGACTTGAGGGAAAAGCAGATTGAGTACATCAATGGACTTGGTGAATTCAAAGATCCTCACACAATTATTGCAACTATGAAGAATGGGAGCAAGAAGGAACTTACGGCTAGGAATATAGTCATAGCTGTCGGTGGAAGACCTCATTATCCAGATATTCCTGGGGCTAAAGAGTACTGTATCAGCAGTGACGATATTTTCAGCTTGAGTCATCCTCCAGGCAAGACCCTCGTCGTTGGTGCTGGATGTAAGTTTCGAATTATTTTTAATAACTCTACATTGTCCCCTGCATATAGCAGGGTAGGCAGAGGTAATCTAGTGTTACAACACTGTTCCCCAATTTTCGCCAAATTTTCGAAGCATTGTATGTAGATTGTCGGAACTTAATGCCGCGCTATGTCTTATAGCGCGAGGAAATGACAATATTAAATAATATTAGGACAGGGAAAATAAATATGTAGTTGACACTGTAGTAAACACTATTCTACTATAATTTGAGGTTACATATAGTACTACTTTGGTGATTTGTCACCGTACGAAATTCCATGCGCAGAGTGCCGCAACGCCATTTTTCAAAAAAACAGCGAGAACTTATTGATATATTAATTCTTAATAAAAAAAATGTTATGGCCCTCTTTATTTGAAAGGTTAGTTCATTCATAAGTTATTTTATTCAGTTCACTGAATGCTTTATGAAGATTACGGGCGATCGATTTTATGACGTCTCTTTAATTAGTGAGCGAGCTTTTTAGTTTTATGATGGAAGTGGTTTTATGGAGATAGCTGTAAATGCGTTCTGTTATTTCTTTACATATTTATCTACATTTCTATTATTTTATAAGTAACTTAAGTACTCAAAAAACCATCCGTCAACGTTTTTGAAATGTATGTGTAACAAAAAACTGATTTTTTATTTATATTTCTATTTGAAGTAAAAAATGATTCACGTCGTCGACGTCAATAAAATGAATAATATTATCTCAAATCATTATACTTTTTTTTAGATATCGGCCTGGAATGCGCTGGATTCCTCAACTCTCTAGGCTTCTCAGCCACAGTGCTCGTCAGATCTGTTCCTTTAAGAGGCTTCGACCAGCAAATGGCAAGCCTCGTGACTAACGAGATGGAGGACAAGGGTGTGAAGTTCCATCACAGAGCTATCCCACTGTCGGTGGAGAAACTTGAAAACGGACAGTTGAAGGCCAGGTGGATTAATACGGAGACTAAGGAACAGTTAGTATTGATTGTCTTTTATTTTTTTAGCTTCCCTATATCCTGCAGTCAGAGGGAACCCAGTGCTAAGACACTCCGTTCCCTACGCACTGCCATATTTTGGAGACATTGCGTGTTGACTGACTGAATTCAACGCAACGGCAAAAAAGTGGGAAACTGAGTTTATTAACACTCTAGATACAGATACAGCGGGAAACAGCGTGAAGCAGACATTTACATATAGAAATATAAATATATAATAACATTTCAGATTTTAGTAATTATAATTATGAAACATGGTTGCTTTTATAACTAACTGATCATCCTTTAAAGTTTTTGAACTAAAATATGTTGAAATGTATATATTTCGATTATGAGCATATTAAATATATTTTGCTATATTTTAACATGTAATTTCTGTGTAACAGAAGCGAAGATGTGTTCGACACAGTGCTCTTGGCTACGGGACGTTACGCGCTCACTGAACAACTCAATCTTAAGGCTGCTGGAGTAAATGTGAGTTATTTCTTCTAAATAATCTTTTAAATAAATATATAAGTAAATAGAATAATAGATAAATTTACATTTCAAATATCGATAGTGGGCATTCAAGCTACTACTGTTGTTTAATATAATATAATAGCAGACCCAATGACAGACTGAATTTTCGATACTAAAATACCTTCTGATGTATTTATATTTTATTAAATTTTTTACTTTTATAGTCATTTCGTACTATTTATTATGGTAATGGACTGTGTACATACACAGAATGAAAAAATAAAACATATATTTATTTCTTTGCATAGAATTTCAACAAGCAACTAAAATGTACACATCTACCTCACTTATTTGTTATTTAATTAATATATATTACTATATAAAATTCCAGTCACTATCAGAGCACGGCAAAGTAATAGCGGAAACAGAACAAACAAACGTGCCCCACATCTACGCAGTGGGTGACGTCCTCGAAGGGAGGCCGGAGCTGACGCCGGTGGCCATACACGCCGGTAGACTGTTGGCAAGAAGGATGTTTGCCGGAGGTTCCCAGCAGATGGACTATGAGAATGTGGCAACGACTGTGTTCACACCGCTGGAATACGGTTGCGTGGGGTTGAGCGAGGAAGTTGCTAGAGAAAGGTGAGGGTTTTTCATCACTTTCACACTTTTTGGTGTAAATTTACTACACTACCCAAAGATAATTGCTAAGAATTATCATTTGGCAAGAGAGTAAATATTTTTTACACTTTGCCAATAAATATTTCCTTTTTCTCTATATTGTAAATCAGTGTTGGTTATCTAAATATTTATAACATTAGATATAATATTTATAAATATCTTATCAGATTATGATATCAATTGTATTATCAATTTGACGTTTAACCTTTATTTGTTGTGTAGTAATATTGTATTTGAAGCTAAAGGTATTAGAATTAGTATTTGTACTGCTAGTTAATATCTATGAACGGAAATACGTCATGCCAGGAGCCATGCATTTTTTTTTCCTTGAGTCCATCTTTAATTAAGACATTTTTATCATTAATATGTCTGGTGTCTGTAATTAGTGTCTGTAATTAGATTGCTTAAAAATTTTGATATTTGAGTTGCGTTTTAATTTGTTTTCATATATTTTTTTAAGATTCGGTGCTGACAACCTAGAAGTGTACCACGCGTTCTACAAACCAACCGAATTCTTCATTCCCCAAAGAAGTATTCGTAATTGCTATTTAAAAGCTGTAGCCCTAAGGGAAGCCCCGCAACGTATTCTAGGGCTCCACTTCGTAGGCCCAGTCGCTGGTGAAGTGATTCAAGGGTTCGCTGCCGCTATTAAGTAAGTTGTTTTATTAGCCTTACCCTTTTTCTTGCATATAGCAAGGTAGGCAGAGGGAACCTAGTGTTAACACACTACGTTTTCCGACCTCCGCCTCAATTTAAAGCTTAGTGGATGATGATGAAAATAATTTGTTCTTATCTCATTGTAAATGAAACCCACAACTGTCACGTTGACAGTTAGATTCAGCTCCACAGTGACAAAGCGATGGCTTTCACCAACCAATCGACAGCAACTTGTAAGATAAAGAGGATTCAATTTCCACCGCATAACATTCACACATCTGAAGAATTTTTAATGACTTATTATGTGTTCCCGGTACAATAGTCAATATTATTTGTCGTAATTGAAATATGTACATTTTTTATTCTTTTATTGTAGCTTAGCGTTTTATGTATAAAACTTTATGAAAACAATAAAAAATATTAATACTAGATTAAAAGTAGAGAGGATTTAAATATTTTTTTATTTTATTTCACATATTCAAGTGACATTGCATGTCATTGAAGCCCAACACTACGCTTTTGCAGCCCAACAACAGCTATAAACCTATAAAAAATTATATTAAACCTATAAAAAATTAAACGGAAAAATATAAAAAATTCCTAGTAACAATCCATCTCAACTTAAATAATATCAAACATGAAATATATTTCTTTTTCACTAAACTAATTTAATTAATTCCAGATGCGGTATAACAATGGAACAATTAATCAACACGGTAGGTATTCACCCAACCATAGCTGAAGAATTCACCCGTCTTAATATAACCAAGCGCTCCGGCAAAGACCCCAACCCTGCTTCGTGCTGCAGCTAAACTATAAAAATACCTTTCAAAATCCTAGCCTTTATATTATATGTCTGTCATTGTTACCACCAGTAAAATAGCTTAATAAAATATGTCTATCAGTGTTGCCACCATATAAATTAATTAATATTTGTTTATGTGAAATGGCATTGTCAATTTTGCATTGTGTGTGATTTTGTTATGCTGAATGTTGTTAGGCTGTAACAATTTGTATTCCAAATTTGAAAATGTATATAAATATTTTAGAATAATGCCTTATTTTTATATTATCTGTTCTATTGAATGTACTCAATATATGTAACAAATTAATAATTATTATTATACTCTTCGTTTGATCTGTAGACTTGTTATTTAGAATAGGATTATAATTAGTTTTTAAATTTGGAAAACAATTGAAATACATGCCTTTCCATTATTAAATGATTTTTATATTAAAACATATTACACTGCATTCATTATAACACTTAATTAAATTAATGAGAACAGTACACATACAATGTAGCACTTAAATTTGATAATTATTAAATGTTAGAAAATTTGATGTTATTTCTTAATAGATGTATGGTTTTTTTTAATTGTTGTACTTTCTGCACCTCACTAATAATAAATGGCATTTATTTAGATGAAGACTATTATAAAATAAAAAATGAGCGCTTTATATTATTCCATACAATAATCTTGCGTATAATTTTGTACGCAGATAAAAAATATTATAAGCAATTATTTATGATATAGAACAAAAAGTGAGACTAAAAATTTTCGGTGCTGTTTTATCATCTTGCCTTATTTTAAAAGACATTTAGAAAAATATATATGTATGTTACGATACAGTATTACCATATTCCTTTCATTATAATCCCCGAGCACCTTAATTTTGTCAATATTGATTTAAACTAATAAATTGATATATTTTTAAAATATTTTTGTATTTATTTATCTACCTAAGATAATTCCATTTTACATTATTTTTTGAAGCAGTCGAGGCGCAAAGGCAACACAAAATATGTAAACGCAATAGGTTGTGTGTCTGGGTTCGATTGCCACAAAGCGCGGCGTTGAGTTCAGCCACTCAACACGCAATGCCTCTAGAACTCTGCGGAAAGTGGAAAATGAGAAGAATGTCTTAATACTAGGTTCCCTCTGCCTACCCTGTTGTGTGCGCGGGGTGTAGCGTGAAGCTGAAACAGCCTTATAATAAAATATAATTGTGATGTGATGATAAAAATTAACATATTTACGGTCGACCAGTCGTCTCGAAGTTGGGTTTTCTAAATTTGGGGGTCTTCCCCAGTGAATAATGCGCAATATTGCGCAAATAATTAAAAGAAAAATTCAAATCTGCGCAGCCATTTACGGGTAATTTCAGGGTGGTCACGACTCGTCGACTGCACTATACACTGTACATGGTGTCTGCAAGTGCAAGTGTAGTCCATTGAAATGTTACATTTTTGGGTCTTAGCGTGCGTTTATCTAAGGACACAATTTATTTTTTTATGTGTAGAGGGAGTCAGTATAAGCTTAAATTTAAGTTAATGGAATCGCCAACATTGGCCCCCGGCTGCCATCTAGGAAAAAGAGTTTCCGCACTGTATCTCGTAAACTTGCAGCCCTGTGGAAAAAATATAAATCATTATTTGTAACAAACTAAATAGTTTACAACTTTGTTCCTATTAGCTTAGTAAAATGGAAAAAATAACATAATGTCTTTTAGAAGTTATAACTTTTTTTCTAGTGATTTTAGAATAAAATAACACCACAATCTAATAAAGGGTTTTTCAACTAATAATTTCCCGTACACATTCGTTAAATAAACCAACTTCTGTAAGAAAAAGAAAAAAAGAACGAACCATGATTTTTTTATTATTATGTATAATTTTTATTCATATATTTTTTATATTCTTAATTATGTTATTATTCATTTATTATTGGCCCTTTTTGTTAGTATTATTATTTAATCCAGTAGCAATTGGATATATCGCACATTAATATAAACACTGAGTCACGTCTTTCCGAAAAACGACTATCGCTGTGGGTTAGAGTGAGCAAAGAAGAGCCTGCCGCTGCCGTATGCGTAAGAGACAGCGAAGCCAGACAGTTGGCGCCGTAACAACGCGTTACGTAACAACCGTGCCTCCTTTAAAAAGTTATCACTTTAAAGATTGTGTCCTCTGAAAAAGTTTCTTCTCTGGGGTGCGTTGAGGTTGGTTTGGCTATGATAAACAACAGTCAATATAAAAATTGCATTAATGTAAGGTAATTGTATCTTCGTATCTTAATTTATAATAAAAAAAATACATATCTGTATATATGATAAAACTGTAATCATCGCTGTTTGTACGTAGAAGATATATAAGTAAATCTATTATTGATAGCATATATTACTGTAATAGAACCTAAAACAATGATTTTTAAAATTTCTGTTTATCGGTTTGTTTCTTTGTCTGTGCATTTGTTCACGCTAATCTCAGAAACGGCTTTACTGATTTAAATACAATTTTGTATAGTATTTTGACATTGTTTACTATTGTATTTTGGCAAACTTCTCTTAACATTTAGTGTTAGTTATAAATAAAAATTGTATTGTGTTATGAATTGTTACCTATAAATAAAAAAGTTGTGGCAATACAAAGAATTGCATGCGATAATATTGCTACGAAGTAATTAAGTGTTTTAATGAATTGGCTGAAACTTTAGCTACCAATACAAGAATATTGTGTTTCAAATAATAATATTATTAAATCACGAAAGTAAGATGACAAAATAAATAATTGTGTAGTACACGTTGGCGAAGCCGCGAGCTAAGGTCGCTAGCTTTCATTATAAACTGTGTTTAAAGATACAATTATTATACATTACGACAAATCAAATTTAAAATTTCTAAGTATCTAAATCGAATCGAATATTGATTTGTATCGATTGCATATTGAATTGATTTTTGTATCAAAGATGTTATCGGATACATGAGGAAAATTGAAATTATTCAATTTTCCTAATGTATCCGATAACATCTTTGATACAGAAATCTTTTGTATCGAAGATGTTGTCTTTTTCCTTATTTCTATAATTTTCACGAAACGAAACTTTTAACCCAATAGGCTGTTTATTTTAATAACTGACATTCACAATGACAAAGATAGCTTTTCTTTTGTCATTTGACTATAAGATAATTTTTCATCACCCCTATTTAAATTTTCTTGCAAGTCATTTCATTTCACGATTACCTGATTCAAAAAAGTAATAATTAATTTTAGACTCATGAATCTAAAACAAATTGTAGCATGTGATACTTATAGGTTCCTAATAAGTAGACATCGTATTATAGGCATTATCAAAATGCCAAAATATATATGAAAATATACACAAAAAAGGGCACAAATATGCACAATGAAAAGAACATTTATTATTAAAATTTACGTTTATTTTCAAAGTACATTTACTTAAACATATATTTATATTAGAATTAGCGGCCCGCCCACGGCTTCGCCCGCTTAAAATACATGATAATTGATTTAATAAGCAGAATTGATTGACAACTATAATGACTTCTAATTTTTTTATTACTTTAATCTGTAATATTCTAATATGATTTTTTATATTATCGTAATTTCTATAAGAATTTTTGATTGTTTCGAACTAAAAAAATACGACCAATGTTGATATTTGATATTCATATTATAAAATATATAATACATAAAGCTAATTATTTATTATATGTATATATTTTTGCAATATTAAGTTCTTTTTACCTATGTTATGTTTTTTAAAGCTCTGTTAAATGTGCTGATGTCACTTAATAATTTAATGTACTGCTTCAGAAACAGCCTTAAATGTTAAATTATTGATTTGGGTAAGGATTCATAATATTCTTTGTAAAATAACTGTAATGTTTACATATTAACTCCTGTACAGTTTTTAAATTAGTTACATATATTATTAGCTAAATGTACAATTGGTAAATATGTAGTTATTACAGAGTACACGTAGAAAGGATGTTTTTAGGCATTTTTATATACATAGATTTATTTCAAACGAACGAACGAGCCAAAAAATCTATGTATTTACTTGATATTTCTTTGAAGATCAAATCGTTCTTTATCTCTGTGTTGAATTAATTACGACTTAAACTTAATTATTATGATTTATGAAGGTGGTCTCCACGAACAATTCAATTTTGTTTACTTTATTGTATAAAATATTGTATAATAGTGCTTCAAAAACATATATTTTTATCAACGGTCACATAACCAAGACGTTTCGAATGTCATTCCAGGTAGCCAGGAAGCCTACCAGCGCGATTGCTATATAACATTCGCAGGCAAACTAATACCTTGAGTGCATTTAAATGACGATAACTTTTTTTTTAATGAATCGATTTTGATGAACCAAACTTTAGTAGTTAAGTTGAGGTAAAACAAAGCAATTGGGAAAACTTTTAAGTAAATTGGTTCAGTACTTTCAGAGAAAAATGTGGACATAAATATCGACAGACAGACAGACAGACAGATAACACCATAACATATAATTAACGATAAATTATAAGAATTATATTTATTTATTATAATTCGAGGCCAATCGTGGCGCAGGGGCACAAAGTGATACCTATAAATGTGGCTGGTTGTGGGTTTGATCTCCACGCGTGAAAATGAAATATTTATTTAATTGTATATTTCCATTTCTTCGCCCTGATGTCGAGGCAAAGCGCGGCTTTGAGTTCCGCCACTCAACACGCAATGCCTTCAGAATTCGGCGGAAAGTGCAGGGAACGGAGTGGCTTAATACTAGCTTTGGTGCGGAATATGGCGTGAAGCTGATTCTTATGACAATGAACAACAACATATTTTCCCAGGTTTTTCCAGGTTATCTAACACGTACACACGTACACGTAACTACTGAAAAAAACACTATCGATAAAAAAGTTCCAAAATATGCAATAACGCTATTAAAATGCATATAATCCTATGTATATTAATATGTAACTAATGATTCAAACTGGACAGAAAGTGCGACGCAGAATGAGACATCATAACGGAATACAGCACTATATTCTGGCGACACCACATGACGCAAGACATGCGTGAAGAACATTCGTGTAAAATTTATGCAAGTCATTCAACGTATATCATATCATCTAATTCAACTGACAGCATTTTTGTGGACTCATGAACGATAAACAAACTGAAATAATTACAAATATCTAATCACAAATCAAATATTTGATGCATGATAATATTTAATATTAGAAAGCGTAATTTTTAAACTGCGAAGTGCAGGACGTCTCCTGAGACGTAAGAGAAAAAAAATACAAAAAAGCTATTTCTAGAATAACATTCCATCATTCAAAATTTATCCTCGACAAGGTGTTACCAAGGGCGGTCGTGGCGCAGCGGCACAAAGTGTGACTGTAAAACCGACTGGTTGTGGGTTCGATCCTCACTCGAGGAGATGAAATATTTACTTAAATTTATATTTCCATTTCTTCGCTCTGGTGTCGAGGGAAAGCGCGGCGTTGAGTTCTGCCACTCAACACGCAATGCCTCTAAAATTCGGCAGGAAGTGGGGAACGGAGTGTCTTAACACTAGGTTCCCTCTGCCTACCCTGCTGTGCGCGGGATACAGCGTGAAGCTGATTTATTTATTTTATTTTACAAGGGGTTACGTTTAATGTCAATATTGTAACTCAATTCAGTTCTAGCTTATCCACTTTGTTCAAGGCGCAGCAGGTAGTTAGGAAATCCATGTTGATTTAATATTTCTCTTTTATTAGCTTCACGCTGTATCCCGTATATAGTAAAGTAGACAGAGGGAATCTGGAAACCCAATGCTTAGACACTCCGTCGTTCCCATTAAGACATTTGCGTTTCATTGTTCCATTTATCAAAGTAACCTGAACGATATACATATATAGAAGAGCATACAGCGGCATACAAATAAACAATTCATTTTATTTTTATAAGAAAACAAATATAGTAAATATTGCAAGAAAATGTTTAATTAAGCAAATTCAAGTTATTGTGAATATTAGCAAGTCAGCAACTGTCTAAATTAGATCCGGCTACTAACACTTTGTCTCTTTCTCACATACGGTGTTTAAAATTGGCTTTTGGTATAAAATATTTTACAGCGACTCTACAAGTCTACATACATTATCCGCTCAGCTCTCGCGTTAAGTGTACAGTGTTTCGGTAAATTTTGCATTAAAAATAAAATAAAAATGAAGTCAGTGTTGTTAACAGGAACTGAATCCGGGCTAGGATTGGGGATGGTCAAATATCTGCTCAAAAATAAAAAAGTTGAACATATTTTCGCGACATATTTAATATTAACTGAGGTAAATATTTGTTTATATTGTTTCCTTTACCGATTTGTGTATATAATTGAGGTTAGAAAAGTTTTTTAAAACTGAGGATGACAGATTAATAATTTGAAAAGTGATAAATGATTTTTTATTGAATTAATACAAATATTAGTGTTGTTTACATTATCAACACTTTTGAAGGTCAAGTTCGATGCGTTAGTCAATAGGTTTTTATTTAACTTATAGACAATCAATCGCTCTACATTTGCTTTATAGATAAGTCAATATTTTTATTTTGAAGATTTTTTTTCTTGTTAAGCATTATAAAAAGATTTAAAAGGAATATTTTAAATAAGCAACTTATCGAATTAATAGTAAGCTTTTTTATTTTATTTCTTTCTCTACACATTTGTAATAATGTCCAAAATATTACATTAAATATAAAAGTTATTTGGTTTTTAATAGTTTTTAATACCTACTCCTTTAATCATTTAGTTTTGTGCCTTACATTTAAATTTCTTAAAATAAAACATATTAGAGTTTACTGCAAAGTCATTTTAACAGGAAAATATGACAAATATGATATGATTATGACAAGCATTATTTTCAAATATAAATATCTTTGAATAAGTCTGTGTTTCATGTTTATATTGTTATCATTCACTTACTTGATAAGAGGTACCGGGGAGTACCTAATGATAGATTATTATTTATTTTTTATATTACCTTGTTGATAGGTAAATGTATTCACATTTATTATTTACAATAAATTATACAAACTATACATGTATAACGTTAAACAAATTTTATATAGGTATGTGGTACAAAATGTCATATTTTTAAATATAAATTGCTATAAAAAGACATTTAAAAATATAAAAAAAAAACACTCTTCCGACGGTGGGACAAGGGCCCAAGCCAAAGGTGACTAGGGCTCCAGAGATAGAAACTTCCTCTCAATATGCGCCGTCTCAAGTAAAACTGCCTACTGCATCGGGTTCTTGATCCAACTGCTATGACGTCTCACATGGCGGCAATCTCATGGGCTAAGTTCAAATATTTAGATATTTTTTTTTATAGAAAATAAATTATGCAGAATCCAGCATGACATGTAATTAATTCTCCATGATTTTGCATTGTAGCCGTAGGTACAAATTGAAGAGACCTACCTACAGTGCTATACTATGGCTAAAAGACTAATAAAAAGGACATCAACATTAAACATATTGTAACAATCTCTCAACTCCGTAACGATCGTGCCAGATGCACGGCATACGTCATAAATGCACTATTTCGTTTTATTTAAACATGTTTTATGTTATTACAGGATATAAAAAAAATTGCTGAGGAGAACAAAAACGTGCATATCTCTCAATTAGGTAATTATGTGGGATACGTAGATAAAATGCATCCATAATCATGAAGTATTTTTTTTCTACTTTTATAATAATAGAATTATATTACAGTAATTCTGTATTTCAACTTACAACCATCGCTTTCTGATAATTTTTTATAATATCTGTATTACGACGGGTTTTAGCTCAAAACTTGCTCTCTAAGGCACCTATTATTTCTTTTCTACCTCTAGTCTAGCTTAGTTTGTGCGTTGTCTATCAATCACTAAGTTAACTATTATTAATATATTATTTAATGCCGCTGACCCTATAAATATTTGTTAATAACGCCGAACCAAACGTAGGTAGGGCTACACAGAGACGTAAACACACAGGGTACACATACTGTCTCAATATTTGCAAACGAGGTTACAGTTGCACTGCATTGCATTGGTTACAGCTTCAAGTAGGGAAAGCGCAAATTTTAAATTCTAACAGGGTATCCACAGCCCTACCGAGTGGGCTTAGCTCGGATCGAGCGAAGCAAAGCCCTCCTAAGAACGATGTACGCTGTGTCTCGCAGGAGACGTCTCGTGACCTAGTTAAAGTCACTGTAGCCAAAGACATATTCGATAAAAATAGAACAAATTACTTAATAATATATTTTATACATTTCAGATGTAAAAGATTTTGCGAAATATGATAATTTAGCGGCGAACATAAAGAGCGTGGTGGGTGATGACGGTCTTAACATGCTAATAAACGTAGCGGGTATTCAAAATTTTCCTACACTGGAAGAGATCAAGGCAGAAGAACTAATTAGCAACTACATGGTCAACACTGTGGCACCTATTTTATTAACTAAGGTATTTTATTTTTGACAATTTTAATTTATTATAAATCAGCTTCACGCTGTATCCCCCGCACACAGCAGGGTAGGTAGAAGGAACCTTGTGTTAAGACACTCCGTTCCCCACTTTATGCCGAATTCTGGAGGCATTGCGTGTTAAGTGGCAGAACTCAACGCCGCATTTTAAATTATTATATTTTTTTATTTTATAATTTTTTTGATTTAATTTATTATATTTTACTTTTAAAATAAAATAAATATTAGGTACAAAAAGTTAACAATCTTTACAGATATTGTGATTTGGGTACCCGCATCCAAAGTCGCACGTTGAGTCAGACATGTCTTTTCCTTAATCTTAAAAATGTGAATATGTTGTAAATATAAATATTATTTTGTCTAAAAATAAAACCGATTATGATTTGATTCGCTTGTATTTTACAGTTGTATCAAAATTGCATTTTGTTTTTAGGCTATGCTTCCATTACTCAAGCAAGCAGCAGCAGCGAACAGCGACAAGCCAGTGAGTATAGAACGAGCTGCTATTGTCAACGTGAGCTCGAAATTAGGCTCAATCGCCGAAAACACAGGTGGCGCAAAGTACCCTTATAGATGTTCAAAGGTCAGTATTTACTCTATTTTCTCTTTATAAAATTTTATTTAATTATTTTTAATTTTTAAGCAGAGGTAAACAAGTTGTAACGAGTGTAAAAAAATTACGTAGCTTGACGAGAACGTATGACTTACCGATCAGAGCGCTTGGACGATAAACAAGAGGCGTAAAATTTTTTTTTTATAGAAATTATCCAACTGTGCTACAACAAATACATTTATAACTTCTTTTCTTAACTTTCAGGCAGCACAAAATGCAGCCACAAAATCTATGAGTATAGACTTAAAAGATCATAACATTTTATGCGTCGCCATGCATCCTGGCTGGGTGCAGACTTTTATGGGAGGCGAAGGTGCTTTAATAGACACTGAAACTAGTTTAAATGGTTTCTTTGACACTCTCGGAGCCCTACGGGAAAAAGACAGTGGGAAATTCTTACAGTATAACGGCGTAGAAATACCGTGGTGAAAATAAAATTTGTTATTAAAGTGACAGTTGTGAAAGTGAAAGTTATAATTTTTTGTGACTTTGCTTATTATTAGATTTATTCTGTTACATGATATTAAGATGAGAAATATTAAGTATTTTTAATATATATTATTATCTAATTATACGTTTTTTAATTTATCTCTTTGATTATTTATCTCTTAGTTATTTTTTATCATTGCTTGTTTTATTATAAAAATTAAAAAAAAATCCATTTGGAAGCAAATTAATATTCAGTCAGTCCATAATCTAATCTGTTTAAGATTAGATTAGAGAAGAATCAACGCAGCTTACTTGCGTTGATTTTTCCTTGCCTTTGAAGTCTAGTGTAAAAAGTAGAAAGAATACTAGTCTAAATAATACAACAATCAAACAAATAATTTGCGTTCTTATTTACTTATAGATACATGATTTGCAATTAGGGATCGAGTGAGGGTTATATGGCAACCTGGGGGCCAAATGAAATGTATAGAACTTAACGACAAAAACAGCAGATATAATATTCTCTTTTAAGGACTTGCAGTCTGTACGAGTCCATAAATATTTATTTTATATTTTTAGGGCATTTAAATATAAACTTGTTCTTTAAAAAAATACTTTAACTTTTTTGACGATGCATTTATTTGAAATGCACATTCATATTTTTTCAAATAAAGAATTCTTAAAGTAAAACAATACTTGTATATATTTTATGCTTATTTAATTTATTTTTAGGTACTTTATTTTTTAAATTATTTTACAAAAATCTTCTTACAGCTAAATAAAAAATTAGGTAGGCATGATATACATTTTAATTTTTTTTATCTACTTTTGGGTCTAAATGCTATTTATTTCTTTATTGGTATTAGCTTTGGGATTTATCTTGTTCATTAATGAATTCTGTTCTATCTACCATGGCAATTCAACGCCATCATATTGCAAGTATTTTCCAGTATCTTTTTCCCGTAATTTTTCTATAGTATTAAATATACCGGCGACACTCGTTTCGACGTCTATTCGGGCGCTCTTTCCACCAATATCTGTTTTCACCCATCCTGGATTCATGGATGCGACGAGAATGTTGTCCTCTTTCAAATCTATGCTCATCGATTTGGTAGCAGCGTTTATCGCCGTCTGTTGAATACAATAAAACCAAATATTTATTGACGAATTATCATATTATCCATACTGCATACATTTGTTAAACTTATTTATATTATAAACCATATATAGCGACCCGCTCGCGGCTTCGCCCGCTTAAACCACAAAATTATTTAATTAACACACTGAATTATGTTCGTGTTTTGATATACCTATAATGTATGCTTGCAACGCAATGAAGATTTTTAGTGAGAAAGTTATTAAAACTTTAGGTCGCATTTTCGTACCTCCCATAAGAATCTTCAATTGAATGTTTGAAATAAAAACACAACTTATCCATATTTACAATAAAATCCTAACTCATCGGTGTCTGTACATGGAAGATATTACAATTAACATTGTAATAGAACTTGGTCAGTTTGTCTGTGAATTTGTTCACGATAATCTCAGAAACGGCTTAACCGATTTAAATCCTTTTTTGTTTGCATTTTGGCAATCTGCCCTTAAATATTTAATATTAGTTTTATTTTAATCAGCTTCACGCTGTATCCCTCACACAGCAGGTTAGGCAGAGGAACCCTAGTATTAAGACACTCCGTTCCCCACTTTCTGCCGAATTCTGGAGGCATTGCGTGTTCTCGTTCTTTCGTGTTCTCGTTCGCTCGACACCAGAGCGAAGAAATGGAAATATAAATTTAAGTAAATATTTCATCTCCTCGAGTGGGGATCGAACCCACAACCAGTCGGTTTTACAGTCACACTTCGTGCCGCTGCGCCACGACTGGCCTCAACTGGACAGGACTTTATTTTAATCGGTTAACACAAAGTTAAAACCAGATCCACGCTTTATCCCGCCTTTAGCAGGGTAAAGATTATGCGTAAGATTATATTAAGTATTAAGATATGTTAAGTATTAAGATTATATTATGTTAAGTATTAAGATATCTATATATATAAAAGGACTTGTGCTGACTGACTGAGGTAAGACGCACGCAGAGCCGTAACCGCTAATGGTAGAAACGTGAAATTTGGGCAGATGTTTATTTTCATATTCTGGACATCCACTAAGAAGGGAATTTGAAAAATTTTAACCCTAAAGGGATGAAATAGGGGTTGAAAGTTTGTATGGAAAAAAAATTTTAATCTGTACTGATTTTTATAAAATTTGAAATTCAGTCTCTTAAAAATATTTCATTTAACACGTGTTTCATGGTTTTTAAGAATTCACCCCCTAAGGGTTCAAATAAGGGGTTGAAAGTTTATATGGAAAAATCTTTAAATTGCCACCGATTTTTATAAAAATTTAAATTGAGACTGTTAAAAATATGTTATTGAACACGTGTTTCGGGGTTTTTTTAGAATTCACTCTTAATAAGCGGGCGAAGCCGCGCGCGCCCTCTAGTTGCGTATAATGTGTGACTGATGTGCGAAATTAAAATATTCTTAAACGAAATGAAAATATTATTAAATTATAATTCAATCCTCCAAGTGGGGATCGGACCCACACCAGTCGCGTTACAGCCACAACTTTGGCCTTTAACAAAGAAGAGAAGAGAAGCGTCAGCGCTCCTTTTACGGAAATATTAGCCTCACGCTGTATCCCGCACACAGCAGGGTAGGCAGAGGGAACCTAGTGTTAAGACACTCC
>JAAIXJ010000123.1:448739-469509 GCA_013403705.1 Heliconius hermathena | reverse complement strand
TACGTGATACGTGTTCACATAAACAGACAAACAGACAAACAGATAAACAGACAAACAGACAAAAATTCCAAAAAAGTTGGAAATGGATTCTGTTAATTATCCTTTAACACCCTGGCAAATTTTTTTTTAAATATTTTCAATGTACAGAAACGATTTTTCTACAGATTTATTATAAGTATAGATGTAAAAGTTCATAAGGAATATTATTCCATTTTGACGAAAAAGTTACTGGAAGAATTTTGATGAAGCTTTACCGTAATATACCTATATTAGACAGTAATATTACAGCTACAAATTCTATAAAGATTTTGTATAAAATATATACTAACAATACCTTTAAGCGGGCGATCGCTAGTACCTATATTATAATTGATCATCTAATTTATTGTATTTATTCTATTTGGTAAAATAATCTAAGAAAGAACTTTTAACTATTTCTATTCTGTCAAACACGTTTTGACATAACCAAACGTGGTCGAAAAAAAATATTGTTAATTTAGATACCTAAATGCGTGTCTTATTAACTGTTTACTATATATATTTTGTATAAACCAATAATATTAAATAATAAACAATATATAATAATAATAAAATAACCTTTGAACATCTGTACGGGTAAAAGGCTCCTTGAGAGTTAAGTTCAATAGATGCAACTAACGAACTCGTGTTTATTACGGCGGCTCTATCAGTACTCATTGGCTTCTCATTATTAACTTTAGCCGCTTTTCTCAAAAGTGGTAGAAGAGCCTGAAATTTGAAAATTTAAATAAGTACATAGCAATTTGTCGTTTCATTTTTGCTTTTTATTTTTCTTGAATACTTGTTTTTTTTTAAATCGAATTGGCTGTAGATTTTTTTTTATCTTAACTGACAACTCCTTATATATACTTCATTTATCAGTTTGCTTTAAAGAAGAGAAGAAACTTCTTAAATTTCCATGGTTTAACTATGTGTCGTGTTGGTGCCCATCGCGTTACAAGAGAGATGCTTGGTGTTTTCGACCATGAAGTTCATAAAAAAACAAACAATATACACCTTAGTAAGTAATATAGGTGCCACAGTATTGACAGAAAAATTATCAATAAATTGTTCAGCTTCCACATCCTCCAATTTAGCAGATGGCGTTATAAAACCTGCATTGTTCATCAAAAGGTTTACCGTGATCTCCAACTATGTTTCCGATTTTTAAAGCTATATCTTCAAATTCTTCAAATTTTTTCAAGTCTGAAATAAAAAAAAATACAGAAAATAATTAGGTAAATATAAAGATACTTACATGATATGCTGGCATATCTTTTCTTAAAGGTCAAAGAAATTATTTAATTTATTACTGAACCATGTTTTTTTTTGTATTATATCATTTGAAGAAAACCGTAGTTATTCATCACGTCTATTTCTTTATAGAACTATTTATTAAAATAATAGTAAGTACAGCTTTTTTCTTATGGCAGAGTAGGGTAGGTAGAGGAAATCTGGTGTTAAGGCACTCCGATCTCCACGCCACAACCAATTTTTTTAAGGCATTGCGTGTTGAGTGGTAGATTCTAATTTAGCGCTCTGCTATCGAAGCTGAAAAATTTAATTGTACTCGTTCCCATAACATGAATTGAACCCACAATTATAGCGTTTACTGTCTAACTGCCAAGACGGCCTCATATTTTCAATAATTAGAATTTAGAATACAAAAATGCTAATTACCTAAGTGTATCGTGTGAACATTTTTATTTTCTTCATCAATTTTTGTTAGTTCCTGTAATGGTCATCAAAAACTTTAATAAGTTAAATCTCTACGTGTATAACTTTGTATATAACTAACTTATAGTCTCTAATTGAAAACACTAAATATGCAATGTAATATGGTAATTCACCAAATAAATAAATAACTTTCAACATTTTAGTAACAAAGTTGAATGAACCCAGTCTCACACTTAAGGATTTAATAAAACCTGGTAAAAACTTCCTGGACAGAGAATCAAATCACTTACCTGTTTTCCTTAAATAAATTAAACGAAAATATTATCAGCTTTTTCATTCTTTAATAAATATTTGACCATTCCTAGTCCTATACCGCTCTCGGATCCTGTTATCAATACAGTTTTCATCTTAACACTTAGTTCAACACTACTAGTAAAACTAGAGGATGTATATTTAGCGCTTGTATTTATTTGTTTTAATAATAGTCCTATCTAATATGTAAAAATGTAAAGTCATTATCTATTATCTACTGTTTGTTATGTGTAAATTCGCTTATCGTTTTTTTTCGTCTTCACATATGTACTTGCATTATTACTTAGTGCTTACACATTTATTTTATTACTACAAGTGTTTAATTGTCGTAGGGCAAAATAAAAAAGGCTTATTAAATATTCTAATATTTTTAAAATGTTATTCCACACTTAAGAAATAAAATACCTTTTTTAGAAAACGTATAATTTTTTTTTAAGTCTAGTACTTAAAAGGCAGCATAGGATAGGAGGATTATTTTAAATTTAGTTAGGTAGACAGACTGTTATTGTGCTGCAGGTTCTGTCTAGAAATTAAATTAAAATACAAAACAAGTTTATAAAATAAAACGCACAATAGATTACAATGTAAATGTATATATTTTAGATATCATTTTAATAATTTATTTGAATTATTTATCTATTGTCTATGGCTCATCATTAGTGGTGTACCGCATCATGTCAGGCGTAGGCTTGCAAGGGAACCATATCTGGGCGACCGGTAAGGGGTAGTAGGGGTGGGCGCGTATTTCTGTGTTGTCGAAACGCCAGAAACGAGGACCGCGGAAGAAGAATGTATCTGAAAAATAAAAAAATGTGAGATTTTGGTAATTACTTAGGAAGTATCTGACTGGCCATAGTGTCAATTTGATCAACACTGTACTGTGTATTTTTACTATTTTTTTATTATTTTGATTTTGTCTAAATTCTTCAGCTTCCTACAGAGTGGAAGCATCAGCGCTCCTTTTACGGGAACAGCATATAGGGTAAAATATTTTAAACCCATACCTAGAGAAATTAATTTAGTTAGCTAGTTTAGATGTAGGATTTTTTTTATTTCACGATGTTTATCCATACCTGTATTTCGTGTGACGCAGTTACGCATAGATACCAATAACGTAAACACATACTACTATAAAAATACTGATAAAGGTTAATCAATTTTGAACTTTGCCGCCTACGACTCCTACGACTCGATTTCGGAATGAGGCGTATGCGGCGGTTTTCCTTTGATATATTTATGCTGCGTACGTCGTTCTTGAAAAATGGTGTTTTATTTTACAACGATAGTTTTATTATTTTTGTTTGAAAAAATCACTTTTTCATTTTTGGGATTTTTTTTATTTTAATGTATTAGGCTTTTATAGAGTAATTAAAATTGTGGTTTCATTTAAAGTGGTGCTGACAAAAAACTCTGTATACAAAAAAAATGTCCTATCCTGACAAACCGGAACTCTGGATAACACACCCAGCAAAAATATTTTATAATATTGTACTTTGTTTTATCAATTTATAGAGATAATATATAATATTATAAAAAGAACATTTTAGGAATAAAAATTTACCGCCTTTCCATATAATAGCAGCGTCTACAGGGTAAGGCAGATATCTCCATGCTGACATATCCTTAGGGTATCCGTTGTCCATTCTTCCAGTCGCTTCGTCAAACCTCCAGAACCTCTCATATTCGATTAAATAGGTCTTATTATTGTAGTTAGAAAGAAAAACTGTGCTTAATTCAGTCACTTGAGGCGGGATGTGGTATTCTGTAAGCCTTCCGCGTCTCACCAATCGAAAACGCGCACTGAATTCCCAGAAACTTCGACCTGTAACGAAGATAATTGAAAAAAAAATATAATATTATAATAATTGTAAAAGTAGTTAATGTAAACTATACACTGTAATGTTTCATATTGAGAGTACCCAATTTATGTAGTTGTATATTTTCGGTTCCATTCTGAAGCTTTAGACCTTTTAACTTTACATATACCTACAGGATATGTTTGAGTAGATATTGTTTCCTAATTTTCTAAATATTGTACCAAAAATGATTTCAACATTTTGCTTATGAACTAGGTAGGTAGAGTGAATGGTTTACCTGAGAATATAACAATATGTCCATTTTGCTTTTCATATATCGTCTGTATAACTTTAATATGCTGTGGCAGTCCTATGAATACTTCATGAAACTTTTTTGGATATCCGTCCACAATTGTCTTCCGTTGGCTTAATATCCAAACCCACTGAAATATAAATATAAGTATTCAAAATTAAAAAAAATAAATGTCTCAAACGGGTTAGACATGGTGGGACCATGTTCGTGAATTATTCCATGCATTTAGATAATTCTTTTTTACTACATTTATTTTTTGTAATATGTTTCTAACAATTCCAGTTATAAATGTCTCTCGTTTCGTCTAGACAAAATCTGGCAACCCTGGTTTAAATAAACTTTTTAATTAAATATTTGCCTTGTATTGAATAACCTTACCTCTTCTTCAAATACGAAAATTTTTCCTTGGATCACTTGTATTGTGTTGTAATTAGTATAGCATAAATCGGGTATGACATTTTCATCATCTAAAAAATAATAAATAGATAAAATTTCATTCGAAGAAATAACTTTGAAGAGGTATTACAATAATGGAGGCATCTATATGGTTTTTTTACAATTACCAGTTGAAAAAAAAAGAAACCATATAAAACAATGTAAAAAAAAGTGTTTGGCTTTTTATTAATTAAGAAGAAAACCTTCTTACCATCTTCGGCGAGGGTGAATGACCGAAACGCGACAGTACTCTCAGTGCTCTCTTCTGATACTGCATTTTGCACTATGTCTTTTGCTAAAATATAATAAAAATAATAAACAATAAAAATTATACTATCTATATATAATCAAATTAATTTATATTTAAAAGTGAAAAATAATATTTCAAATTAAGCCTCAATCCTAAATTTAGAAAAAATATTTTTATTGACATAAGAATCTACAAAATAACAATGATTATTTATGATAGTTATTTTTTATTCACAGATTTAAATCTGTGAATACAACATCTGGAAAAGTTTATACGCATGCATGTGTATCTAATGTCACTTACAGTAAAGTTCTTGCATTCCCAATATATCATCCTCATGGAGCTTTTCTACTGGTAATTGGTAATATGGATACATAACCGACGATTTCACATTAGAATGTGATAATCCAAGGGCATGCCCAATTTCATGGACTGCTACAGCAAAAAAGTCCGTCATATCCTCCTCTTCATCCTCAGGGTTGTCTCCCCAGAGCTCGTCATCGTCGAAATGCATAGCACCGTGTGGTGGTGGAAACGCGTGCGCTACCACGTGACCTGGCCCGTCAAAAGGAAACCTAGGTTAGAGAGGGACTAATATAGTTTATCTGTCCAAAATTATTAATAACATTAATTAAACAAGTGCATTAGAGCATTTGGAAAAGACTACAAGCGCAACAAGGAAGTTCAATCCTCATAGTTTTTTAAGTCTGATAAAGTAATACGCGGTTTTGAGTAGTACCACCCAATACGCAATATATCGTAAATGGCTGATAGTGTAAATCGGAATGTTTTTTTTGCTATACTTTTTAACATTAAATAAGACCACTACAATTTAAAATATCATATAATTTTACATTTTTAAATATCATTGCTACTATGTATGAAATAACATTATTACAAAACGTCTCAAACCCAAAAGAACCCAAACCTACGCCTTTTGAAAACCGTCCCAGCGCTCTGATCAGTAAGTCAAATGTTCTTTTCAAGCTACGTCGAATTCTGCTTATTAAAATTTATTTATATTGTTAGCAACTATGGTTTATATTTAATTTTTTATTTTGTGTCTGCAACTTACCCGTCTCCATGATCTTTGCTTGCAAATGAGACCTGTATGTCAGCTTTGTCGTTATTTACTTGCTTAAAACTTAGTCCGCCATGAGGGGCCCATATCGCTAGTCCGGCAGCCATTAGAGTTTCTACTCGAGGTTTTTGTAGAGTACTCGAACCATTTATGACTCTACAAAATTATTAATATTTTTATTATGGATCTATTATTTAAGTGTAAAGGAAATCTTTTTGCTACTAACATAAGAAATGTACGATTAATAAGTTTTGACGGAAAACAAAAAATATTATTTTACTTAATCCGTAATACACGTATTTACCTGTAAGTAATAGCTTTTTTGTTCCATCCCTGTTGTATAATATAGCGCTTTCTTCGATGAGTTTCTGCTTTCGTTTCTATATCTTTCACTCCACATCGTTTTCTTTTAAAAAGCTAAATAAAAATTGAAAATGCTTCTTAAGTAGTTTAACAAAAATCTTGGGTTGGGCATGATGTGGGTATTAATATATTTATTTTTTTTAATTTACTAAATTGACTTTATAAAAATAAAAAAATGGCGCCCAAGACAAGCACGATCTAATAAAAATTCTCTTAGAAAGAAATTATTTGACTCACTTTTTTTGTTTCCGCATCAAGATGTCCAGTTGGTGCCAATCCAGCGAATTCTTGCATCTTTTTTACAGCTTCAGTGTGCAGTGCGTGCGGAGTGTACGCAAAATCCATTCCTTTCTCTTTTTCAGGTAAATAGCCATATTTTTTCATAAACGCTATCTAAAAAATAATTAATGTAGGTATTCTTATTATTAGTCCAGTCGTGGCGCAGCCGCACGAGATGTGACTGTAAAACCAACTGGTTGTGGGTTCGATCCCCACTCGAGGAGATGAAATATTTACTTTATATTATATTTCCATTTCTTCGCTCTGGTGTCGAGGTTAAGCGCGGCGTTGAATTCTGCCACTCAACACGCAATGCCTCCAGAATTCGGCAGAAAGTGGAGAACGGAGTGTCTTAACACTAGGTTCCCTCTGCCTACCATGCTGTGTGCGGGATACAGCGTGAAGCTGATTTTTTTTAAGTATATTCATATATTAATTGTTTTATGTATAAAAACATATAAACTGTATTTAGTACAATATGATAATAATTCAAATCAATGGTTACTTTAAGTTCATGAAAGTATTTATAAACAAAATATAGGTCACCAGGCCATAAGTTACAATAATATTACAAAGTAGCTGTATGTTAATTCTTATATCTACTAATTATCTATAACCATTGACTGAGTCTATTCGGTTTTAATATAATTATATCTATACAATATCATAAAAAAATAACAATATTTATTTCCTATTTCCCCAATATAAAGACTTAAGCGATAGATAAAACAATAAAAGAACTGACCTCCTCAGGACCTAAAACAGCTTCTTCAACAAAAATCGTCTTAGCATACACTAAACTAAGCCCAATTAGAGTTAAAAAGAGACTTCTCAGATCCATGACCACATCGGAGCAGTTGAGGAAGGCGAATGCTGTCCCGTGTGTACTACTACACTACAGCGAACTTTGACAGGCGTTGAGATAAAGATATGTATATAATATAAAATTATAAATACGGTACAGTGCACAGTGGTTAACGGCCTTTGTCTCTTACTCATTTATTTCCTACTCGATGCGCTATTTTAGCGACGAGCGGCCGCAGGACATTGGTTTTGTTTTGTTTTATAATATGACTCAACTGCGTTCGATATATTTAATGAATTTGTTACTTTTACAGGCGACGCTATGTCTCGTTACTAAAGCGAGGAAATTAAAATATTAAATATTTTACTTTCTGGAGTAAAGAAAGAAGAAGAGAATCGAACCCACCACTTATAACTTCGATTTAGTAATTACATAGTAACTTCTTTGACATTTTGACGTACAATACTAACAAATAGGTTTACTTTATTTGTAGTACATACTTTATTTGTCATACATTAGACATATTAAAATATTGACATTTAAATTAAAATGGAAAAAGACGAATCAACGAAATTTCATTCATTGCCAAACATTCAAGCGAATGTTGCGAGTGGAGATGATCTTCGCAACCTTTACAGCCTCTCATTGTCACAGATCAGAAAACGCTCGGATTTTGGACAATATGGTTATAAACCGTCACCTTTTGTAAGTTCTCATATTTTATTGTTACGAAATAAATAAATCTGAAAGCCTCCAGAATTTGGCGGAAAGTGGAGAACGGAGAGTCTTAAGACTAGGGTTCCCTCTGCCTACCCTGCTGTGTGCTGGATACAGCGTGAAGCTGAAATAAACGAAAAAACACGTAACTGCTAACGTATTACCTATAAATCCGAATATTCTTTACCTTAACTTAACTATAATATAACAGGAATATATATTAAATTTATGACCAAAACAATTGCCAATCAAAAAATAATTTTATGTTTCTTAGTCCACTCACTCATAGCAATATTTATATTTAAAGTGATAAGAACTGATAGGCTTAATATGAGGCCCTCTACAAATCGATACATCTCGATACCTAAAGATTTTGATGAAAAAAACCCTAAATAATTAAAAAAAATGTTGCGGAACTCAACTCCTGGCTTTTGCTTTCATGCCAGAGCGAACAAGTGAAAATATTAATAAATCATAATACATTCCATCAAACGGGACCCACAAACGTCACGTTACAGTCACACCCTTATGCCCTTACGCCACGACGACGGCCGCAACCTAAATAATAATTAAAAATATTGAACACAGAATATACGGTGGATATACGGTTATAATCCGAAAGTTGGTGTTATCAACCTTAATAACAACAGCAGTACAAAAGTGTTCTACGCGGCCGGCAACTGCGGTGTACTATACAACTGGACTACCAACAATATGATGATACTACAGGGACACGTAAGTTGAGTTTTTACAATGGTATAGAATGATATAGAGTTTTATGTGTTTTATTATTTGTTTATTTTCTCATAATAATTGTACTAAGTATACAATAAATCTTAAAATATGCTATCAAAATACGAGGCCATGTTGTGCAACAACAACGTTAACAAAAATCAAAATATAAATTAGAACAAAAGACGTGATTTAAATTTTACAAATATTTATAAATAAAAAGCCTGCATGTTAAATAGTAGCGACAGGAATGTTATATAAATACATATTATAATTTTATACTTCTTTGAAGTTATATTCTTTACGGTTCACCAATAATTACAATTACAGTCAATGCCCCTGGAGCCGGTTAAATTGCTTTAAGGTGTTTTAAGTTATTTCTTGCTGACATTCCAAAATCTTGATCTGGCATGATTACAATTTAAATTATAACGTTTTAGACATTTTTTTGTTCTTGTGAATTTTCTCTCGTGAGTTAGTAGAAAGAATCTATGAATTTGTTATTTTGTTCATCCCGCATTTTTAAAACAGGTCAGGCAAAAGAATCCTGGTATCAAGACACTGTGATCCCCACTTTACGCTCCTTGTTTTGTTTACAAGAGCAAGGAAACGGAAATAATTCATTATTTCGATTCTCGAATTAAAACCGCACATGGTTTGATATTTTTATTAAATGTCTTTAAATATAACTTTTTCTTATTTTTTATAGATTAATCAAAGATTTGTCGCATGATCTGTATCTAAGGTAATAGGTGTATCTAATGTAATAAATGCGGTATAATTATTAATATTGGAGGGAACGGAAGTGTCGTAACTAGGTTCCCAAGTTCTATCTTCCTACCCTGCTATGTGCGGAAGCATGAAGCTAAAAAAAATCACATTCGGTGTTTGAAAATTGGCTTGCCTGGAAGTTTGTCATGCCCGAACTTCACCTTCATTCATAATTATATCTATTAAATATTTATTTATTATCAAGAATGACTTCAAAGCAAAATATATAGAAAACAAATAGGAAAGACAGATATCCAGAATATTCTCAGAAAAAGTTACAACTGTAATGGATAAGATAGCTATATAAATTATTAATATGTATACTACCTTTATATGTATGTGAACTGAACCAGTGACCTCTAGCTTACAAATCGAGTTGATAAAGTGTGTAGCCTGGAAATAAAGAAATTAAATAGATAGCACTTTATAATAATCACATGTAACCTAATTTATAATGAATTAAATAAATATAACACCAGGAAATGTTTACAGTTACTATATTATACTAACACACTTTACAATTTAGACACATGTCACTTATTCATTCACTCTGTTCATCTCTTTGCATCTCTTTTAAATTGCTGTAAAATTTATTCCTGCACTTTGTATCGTACCTCAAAAGGAAAAAACTCTTATAGGATCACTTTATTGTCCGTCAGTTTTGATGTCAAAACAATTTATTTCGAGACCGTGTCAAGCCGAAATTAACTTTGAACATTCAGGTTACTTGAAACACAGACAAAATCAAAATAAAAAAATACAACCATTTATGCATCGTTTTTGCTGGATTTTATATGTAATTCGCCACGTAAACAAAATCTTTAGGGTAGTTACCAACTACATATAAGCCAACAGTCATGAAATTTTGCACAAAGTGAGAACAATACAAATAAAAGCAAAAATCTCAAACTGAAACTTATAAGGTTTTTCTGTAGACCTACAATTATGAAATTTGGCAACAACTCAAGAAGTGATAACTTGGAATACAGGAAAAAAAAACAAAAATAGAAATATGTATTTATATTACAGACAAAAACTATAACAAACTTATATCTATAGTTATGTCTTACTCATTTTGTATGAAAATTCATACAAAAGGACGTATTCATGAGTAAACTTAAATTAGTAAAACTTTAACTTTGTCAACTTTTATAAATTGTACCTACTTCCCGTTGATGTACGATCCTAAAATTGGTACGGAATTCCCGGTAGCCAGTTTCTACTGTATAATAAAAATAACGGTTTCATTATGTCCAGAAACACATGGTCACATGCATAGCGTCCGATGGCAACGGAAAATGGCTTGTAACAGCCGACTCGGGACCAGAGAACGTTATCATTGTGTGGGACAGTAAAGACAATTTCCCACAAAGAACAATCTTCAATCCTCATAGAAATATTAAGCTGTCGAAAGTAATTATAAGTTCTGATGCCAAATATTTAATGACGCTTGGATATCAAGACAAATCGAATATAAGTTGGTGGATTTGGTCATTTGGACTCAATGATCCTCATGGTAAGGTTTATATGTTATTTAAATTTATTTTATACTTCATGACGGGCTTTTAGAATATCTTTTGAAATTGTATATGTGAATGTAATGTTTGTATTCAAAGTAAAACAAATAAAAAGTATTAAAGAAATAAATAAAAAAAACATATTTAAAAGGAAGCAAGTTTATTAACATCTTTACAAATTGAAGTGTGATAGTATCTGACTGTAACCCTCCTAGGGTTCTGTAAGAAATGAATCCATCTGTAAGAAATGAATAATTTTTATTTCTGGACTTTGGGTGGAAAGCAGAGAACCTAATGTCTCGAAAGTAAGTTTTCCCTGCATTCCCTTCTCTATGCGGGAAAACATAATTATTATAAAGACAAGTACCTATGTTTATAACTCATGAAATGTAGATAGACAGATAAAGGAGATGCGTGAAACGAAACAAAACTAAGTCGTTTTACTCATTAAACAAAATGGAGCTATAAAAGACCTAACAACAGTGACTAAATATGATATTTTCGGACTTGAGACTGATAGAAGGATCTTAGTAGAAATATGAGTAATAGGGCATTACTATTGCCTGAATATTGGAGCTATAATAATTTCCTTATTATTACTTAGAATTCTGGCTCATTATTGTTTTTATACATACAATTATTACCTATTATAATAAAATATAATTTTTTACTTTAAATTATTTTATAAAATTTCATCTTTATCTTTCAAACATTTAATATTTGTAACTTTTTAGCTTCCCTAGAAGTAGATATACCTCGTGGAGGCATCGTGGACATGGCGTTCAATCCGAGCAATTCTGAACAATTCTTGTTAATGACGAAACGTAGTATATGGATTGGTGTTTCTGGTGTAGGTTTAATTTTTATGTACTTTTATAAGTTGTTTAATTTTTCACCTTATTTCAACTTTTTTGAAATTATTATCTTTAAATCTATTTCTTATTTTATTACCATTTATTCCAAAGGTAGAGAAAGACGTCATTGCGGCCTTGACATTCATCTAAATGACAAATCATAGTATGTTATATATACTTAGAAGTAATTAACATCTTCACTTCATACTTAAAAAAATGATAACTTAAATGTGCGTGGTTAGTACCACGAAATCATACTTCATTCATAAATTCATCTAACTTATAGAAGCAAATAAGAAAATATTTTAATTTTTCTCGCTCTGGTAACGAGGCAAAGAGCGGCGTTGAGTTCTGCCACTCAACACACAATGCTTCCAGAATTTGGCGGAAAGCGGGGAACGGAAGAGTCTTAATGGGAACGTCGAGTTTTCTAACAATAAGCCCCCAGTTTCCCTGTACCTGTACCCAGCTATGTGCGAAATACAGCATGAAGCTAAAAGATAAAAAAAACTTATTTTTTTTATAAAGATATATTCATACTGCATACAGAATACGGGCATAATTAAAAAAATATTTAGGCAGTACGAAAATAGATTTACTTTCCAGATTTGGTCTGTGGCAAGCAAATGTGTAACTGTCATAATATACATATGATATGTGTTGGAATAGTTTTCATGAAGAAATATATTTTTTTATAGAAAGTATTCATCACTGAACGAGGACTTCTAAAAGAGACTGATGAATATGAGCTTAAAATTAAAGTGATTGACCAAAAATTTAAACCAGAGAATGGCAGATTCACTTCTTTTACTTTCGTCAGTGAGTCCAGCCAAGTCCTGGTAGCCACCAGTAGAGGGTGTGTCCTAGTCTACGGATATACCATAGAGTACCATGAAAACGTGATGGAGACTAATTATGACAATTTGAAATTTATAAAAGTTTTAAAGATTGAACAAAAGAAAATTAATGTTATTAAAAGTATTGACGGGTAATTTTGCTTATATAAGCTGTTTTTTAATAATGTAATAGATACATATTCATTTTAAAAAACCGCGGCGTTGAATTCCGTTACTCAACAAGTAGTGTCTGTAATTCGGTCTGTAAGCGGAAAACGGAACGTCTTGAAACTAGACTCTTTCTGACTTTCGCTATATGTCGCTATATTTTGAAAACGTATGATTTAATTACAGAACGAGAAAATGAAAATATTAATATTAAATATTTCATTTTCTCGAATGGGAGTCCAACCTACAACCTGCGTTTACAGTTACACTTTTTGCCCCTGCGCTACGACTGATCTCAAATTTGAATAACAGAACTTTCTCTATTATATTATATTATTTTTTGGCACCAATTAATATGTATCTATAATATATGAAAAATCCAATACATACTAATCCAATTCATAAGTACTAGTTATATTAAAATTATGTTATCAGAGAGATCGTGACCGGCAACGCTTTTGGGGAGATACGTTTCTACGACAATCAAATGAAACTACTATACTGGCTTCATAGTTTTACCACTGACTGCGTTAAGGACATCAGTTTCAACATAAAACCCAGAAACTGTGTGATTTTAGATCCAAAATGTTAGTTTTTATTATTTCTTTATATTCTATTCAGTTTAAAAGCATATCTTTATTCTAGAAAGAATAGTGCGCTCAACGTTACGGTATCTACACAATACTTTCGCCTCGTCCACTGTCATCAATCTCTTATTGAATCTCTTGATCTTAAGATTACGCGTAACCTTGATTTTCTTTAATTTTATATAGTTTACATAATATATTATATTAATAGAATATAATTTAATGTTTTATGTTATCAGGTAACAAAATATGTCCTTGTTGGGAGAAAATACCGGAACGTGATGTTGATACTGGAGTCGTAAAAGAAAAATTAATGAAAAAGAACATCCCATTAGACGCCACCACAGCTGGCAAATGTTTTCTTGTTCGAGATTTTATTATTTGTTAGTTAAATTATTGTTATTTATATAAACAATATTCACTTATATAAGTTATAATTAAACTATATAAAGCAACGAAGTATCTTCATACAACATAATCTTAGTTTACATTGCTATGTATGGGATGCAAGTTAAAGTAAAAAAAAAGATCTAATATCTTCTTTTTTTTAGCTTCACTCTCTCTTGTGCATGTAACAAGGTAGGCAAAAGGAACCTGGGGTTGAGTCACTCCGCCAATACCGTTTCCTTCTTTCCGCCAAATCATGAAGCACTGCGTGTTGAGTGGTGGAACTCACGGCGCTTTGCCTCGTTACCAGAGTGAAGACACAGAGTGGGAACCAAACCCACGACTGTCTTGTTTAGAGTCGCATGCTTGTGCTCTTGCGCCACGGCTTCAATATAATGTTAATATACATTATTTTAATATTTTTACATTTTCACAGGTTCTCGTAACCAGGGCGTTGGCTTTCTGAATTTCGTGACTGAAAAATATGTTACAATTATAGACAGTAAAATGTATCACGCTCTTTCTTTATCTGTGCATCCGGAAAAGTAATTATATTACATTTATTAAGTAATTTAAGCAATTATATTATTTTAATAGAGGCCAGTGGTATTTATATCTTTTAATACGTTCAATAGTAAATGTAGCAGCTGGTGAAGAAAAATATTTATCTTTTTTGGTTTTTTTATGAGCACTATTGCGTATATTATGAAAACATATTTTTCCTCTTTACAGACCCTACATTTGCATAGGATATGCAGATGGCGCTGTAGAATTATTTCAATTTGTTCAACACAAATTATTTTTAAGGCTTGACTTAAGGGACTATTATAAAGTAGTTATACCTCCAAAGGAAAATTCTATAAGAGGCGATACAGAGGTTACTAAGCCTCTAATTTCTGTTACGTGTGTCAAGTATTCGCCTTCAGGTTGTTAAGAATTTTTTTTCTATCTTCCAGCATGTTTCCCATGTAGCAGGTTAAGAGAGAACCTAGTGTTCCAATATTCTACTCTACGCTTTCTGCTTTACTTCGCGACATTACATGTAGATTGTCATAGCTGCGCTTTGTTTTCACGGCAGAGAAATGAAAACATTTAATCTTATTACCATCGCTTACACTGAATGCTGTCTCAGTGTATTACAAATGACTCAAATATTAAAAGAGTTTTGTATTTTTTAGCTTTCACGCTGTATCCCGAAATTAGCCGGATAGACGGACCTAGAATTAAGAAAGACTTTGTTCCCCACGCAACGCCACATTTTCAATACATCTCGTGTTCAGTGGCGAAACTCAACACAGTGCTTTGTCTTGTTAGATGTTAGAAAATATAGTTCTTCTCTTTATTATACAAAATAGGGTAGTGTTGGTACTTATTAAAGATATAGAAAAAAATAACATTAAAATAAACACTAAGGTTTACATTTGGCATGTGGTCTGGACACCGGCGAACTAATCTTCCTCCACCCAACTACTATTGACATTTTAACGATCTCCCCTCATAGAGATACACAACATGCTATAACGCAGATGGCTTTCTCAACTGACTCTTTGACTCTAGCTACAGCTGTAAGTACATTATATAAAAAAAAATGTATGTTATTATGTATACTATTAAGCTATTTTTGTGTCCCCGCTTTGATAAACAAAGCACGGTGTTGAGTTCCGCGACTTGACACACGATGTTTCTAATATTTGGCAATGCTTGGAGAGAGAATTGTTTAAGTAACACAAAGCCTGTCTGCCTATTAAAGACCATATATACTGTTAAAGAGTCTTAACACAATATTCTTCTCTCTCTGTGTGAAAAAACTGTGAAGCTGCGTTTATAATAGGATATTTATTGTCACTTAAAATCAAGTCAAAGTGAAATAATGTTATCCAAAATAAGAATTTCTATGCTTCGTTTTGTGTACGTCAAATAATTTACCACCAGTTCACTATAATTAATGCCTCAGACCTGAGAAAAACCGGCGCAAGAAACTCAGCGGGACTTTTTTTTTAATCAATTATACATATATAACTTAACATCTATATAACAATGATACCGAGTGACAATGACACCTTTGAAACAGACTGGAGCTAGCATTTCATTCTAAGTAGATACTAAGAGATTAATAATATTTTTTTTCTTTTATTAGGATAAAGGCAGAACGGTATGCGTTTATAAATACGACTGCGAAGTGTACAGATGGAATTTTATCGCCAAACATAGAGCACATTATAAGGACATCACATCGTTATTTTTTTTACCCACAAAAAATGATAATGGAGATTTTAAGTTACTATCTCTAGGAATGGATAGGATCATGGTCGAATATGATATTGGAAAGAGTTCTGGAGAATATTTAGAAGTGCTTAGCTTGGACAGAGTAGACCAGACAGGTATTCCAATATTTGGAATACCTTGGCCCAGTCCTTCAGCCTTAGATCCTGAATTACAAAGAACTGATTTACCTATGATCTTAATTGCTACTAATCAGGTTATATTGATTTTTGATTTCTATTGTATAAAGTACTTTGTAAATGTAGTTTGATGACAAATAAACAGATTAATTTAAAAATAAACAGTTTCCAGTGAAAGTTGTGTGTAAAAACCCACAACTTTTATGTTGAATATAATAAATCATTTGTCCGATGACACGTTAAAATATTATTGGACATCTATTTCCAGACAACAGATATCAAAATTATAAACTTGAGTACCATTACCATACCACTGTGGAATAAAATATTTTAACGACATCAGTTTAATTTTCTTTAATAGAGTTGGACGAAATCATAGACTTACGATATTTGGGCTTTTTTTGTTATGTCTATTTTTTATCTGTTGTTATTTCTTTATGAAAATGGTAAAATTTGTCCTTACTTACGCCCAATATTAATAATCTATCTCCTACGTCAATATTCGATTGTTCCATATATCTATCCAATCTCTAGATTGGATACATATATGGAACAATCGAAGATTGACGTAGGAGATAGATTATTAATATTGGGCGTTAGTCATACTTCACAGTATCTTATAGTTTCTTGATTAGAGAGACTATACAATTAAATTAAAGTTTTGTTTGTAAGGGTTAGAGAAGTTCATCGAATATTCTATGCATATCGAAGCGTGTATTGAATATCATAGAATATTTAAGGGACTAGAAGAGCCCCTGCAAAAGTAGTCTCCGGTATTTTAATCTTCTTCCTATTCCGTGTCTTTGTCTATATTGTTGGTGACGGCATCAACTTATTTAACACACCGATTTGATTAGAGAAATGGATTTTAACAACCATCAGTATTTCATATTATATGAGCTGGAAGTGAACAACTAAGTAACATATGTATCAACTCCTTACCTATAATATATGTAAGGATGTTGTTTTTTTGTGATGATTAAATATTAACAATAATATTTCAGTTCAAATATAAGATAGTGAATTGCGCGACAACAATGACCTTATCAACAATACTCGGACCTAGATATGAAACCCCAGTTTGTAGAATGCAACTGATAACTTGCACTAAACACGATGTTTCCTCTCAATATTTAATTTATTGCACAAAAAATGTGATTGGCCTACAGAATATGCCTCTAGATGGCAATCCTTGGAAGCATGTTGCTTTGCTTGGACATCCTCTTCAGGTATATACTTTTGCACGGTGAGAGGAAAAAAAATGACTTAGTTACAATGAATCTAATTAAGAAATCTAAATATTAGCCCCTTGACACATTATTACCCTACATGATACCTTTAAAAAAAGTTAAACAGATAACGAAATTGTATATCAGTTTCATTCTAGACTAGTTTTTAATTAAAAAATATTGAACATGAAATATGGTAAAATGAACCGTCTTAGGTGTTAGTTTTTGTAAATATTACCAATATTATTAAAGAGGTAAATAAAAATAATTAGAACAATTTATAAAGGTAATCGACATGTGTTTCCGAGAAGATACTAGGACTTTGTTTACAATTGGTGCAAAAGATAATTGCATATATCAGTGGGCCGCAAACTACAGGTAAAAGTCGTGCTTATAATCAAGTTCAAGTTATAACAAGAAACGCCTAAAAATTGTATTTACTCGTATTTAGTTACTCATAACTAAATAAATACAATTTTTTAGGCGTTTATAATATGTAATCAAATTAAACTAAAAGTAAATCCCGCATATTGAAGGCAGAACAAATTTAACATTAAGACACTTCGCTTCTCACTAAAATAAAGTTTAAAAAAAATCGCTCCTCACTCTGCGCTTAATTTTCGAGACATATTGAATGGTAAAATTTAACGCAGCGATTTGTCTTATTGTCAGGGACAGAAAATGAAAATATTTGCTTCTGACTGTAATCACGACGGTTGTGGATTTAATTCCCCAAGTGGGAATGGATTATTTCAATTTGCTATGGTAACCAGACATGACAATGTCTCAAAAAATAATAAAGGAAGGAAGGGAATGGAGTGTCCCAACACTAGGTTCTCTCTGCCTATACTGCGGGATACATAGTGAAGCAGGAAATAGAAATACGAATAATCACTTTTACCTTATTGAACCTACAACCAGCAAGTGAGCATCTCCTGACTACCACTACGGTGTTTAATAAAGATATTTATATTAATTCACCTCAAAAATTAAAAAATAACATATCAGGTCAGTGGAAACAACGACTACGCAAGGCGGCAACGATCTAGACCCATACTATTGTCTCATAGAGAACGGTCGGCCTGGGTGGCTGTTTCGCGAAATACGGGATCTGTTCTACTACATACAGATACTGTGCCAGGGGACGTTCTCGCCAGTCATGAGACAAGTTAAAGATTTTATTCCGATAGATTCTTTGCCGGATTTAATGAGGGCTCTGGGATATTTTCCTTCGGAATATGAGGTTATTTTATAATTATGTTTATGGTTTAATAAGCATTTCAAAGAAAAAAAATATAATTACAAAATGAGTGCAGACGCCCGCAAATTTAAGTTTAAGCAAAATTAAGTTATTCTCCAGATCTGGTCGGATAAAACGCTATGTAAGGTGTTTCATCTCTGTATGAAACTTTGTGGAAAAGTTAAGACCTGAAAGAAACTGACTATGTAGACGAAGTGCGGCGTTCAGTTTCGCCACTACGCAATGATTTCAAAAGTGGGAAACAGAGTGTCTGAACACTAGGTTCCCTCTGTCTACTATGCTATACGTGAGATTCAATGTGAAGCTAAGAATAGTAGATGTTGACTTATTAATTCACATTATTATAAACAGGTAGAAAATTTACTAATAGAAGCGAAATACAAGGTATATGAAAAGAATCCACGCTCCGAGATTGATTTCGAAGAGTTTGTCAAATTATATTTAAATCATCGGCCCGCGTTTGGTGATAATTTGAATAAATTGAAAAATGCATTCCGCCATTTTGCTTGTACGGATGGCAATAGTCTTACTATGAGTCGAGAAGATCTTATCGAACTGCTCACGAATAATGGTTGGTAAATTCAGTAATATAATCACTGTTGTTGAGCTTCACTCTTTATCCCAGGGAAGACAAAAACCTATTAAGGTACTCCACTCCGTACTCCACATGTAGTCTCAAATCGTGACATTGTGTATCGACGGAATTCAACGCTGTGCTTTGTCATTTCATGATGAAGAAATTAAAATAATCTAATAATAATTGTTTTTTCTGTGGAGTTTAAACCCACAAACAATATGTTTAAAGTCAAACGCGCTGCGACGACCTATATATAATAATATATGTAGAATGTTCTATTGGTTATGCTATTATACAATTAAGATAGATATTTTTTTTTTAAATTGTCACTAATAAAATTGCCATCGTCTTCTTTCAGATTTGTCCCAATTACGTCAAAATTATTTCTATGATGACATTCTGGTCATCATAGAATGTAGAGTATGAAGCTTCACGCTGTATCCCGCACACAGCAGGGTAGGCAGAGGGAACCCAGTGTTAAGACACTCCGTTCCCCACTTTCTGCCGAATTCTGGAGGCATTGCGTGTTGAGTGGCAGAACTCAACGCCGCGCTTAACCTCGACACCAGAGCGAAGAAATGGAAATATAAATTTAAGTAAATATTTCATAGAGTATGAAGGAGGTCACTAAATTTGTTCTGACGACGACGACGCAAAATGCTGGAAATTCGTATAGAAACATATATCGCAAAAAATGTGTCTAGTTTTAATGATACATACATATGTAATTCTCCTGTTTACTGTTGAGCCATAATTAAAATAAATTTTAAGCTAAATCTTACATACTATCGTTTGTCCATTCAGGAGAATGTTTTCCTCGAGACCTCTGTTGGTATTTACTTTCAATACTAAGTGGTCATAGTTTCGAAGATCGAGCTGCAATGGTAGAAGGTGACTTTTCATTTCTACCTGAGGTAATATTTTTAATACTTTTTTGCTTAAATTAATTCGTCCGTCTGTATGGGGAACATCTTTACGAATCTATAGAAAGTGTAAGAGAGAATGTATTGTTAAGTCACGGTTTGCGGAATTCAACGCCGTACTCGATTGAACTAGACCAAAGCGTTACATAATATAAAGAAAAAGATTCTCTTGATAGATTTAATAGATTTTATAACAATTTAGTACGTTTCAGCTACGCTATAATGGCATTGATACTGTTATCTCTATCTCTATATATAATAAGACAGTAAAAATATTTTGTCTGTACATTTAGTAATTTTGACTGAAATGGATAGAGGGACACTTAAAAAGAATAATAGAAAGCAAAAAGATTTTTTTTGAATTTCTTGTCTGTCTGTCTGTCTGTCCGTCTGTCTGTCGACATATTTTTGTCCGCATTTTTCTCTGAAAGTACTGAACCGATTTACTTGAAAATTTCACCAATTGCTTTGTTTTAACTC